>PVKS010004905.1:0-89260 GCA_004027875.1 Aplodontia rufa | reverse complement strand
TCCTCAGGACAAGCCCAGGTTGCCCCTTCCTGCCTCTTCCTGTCCTCAGAGCAAGCCCAGGATGCCCCTTCCTGCCTCTTCCTGTCCTCAGGGCAAGCCCAGGACATCCTTCCTGCCTCTTCCTGTCCTCAGGGCAAGCCCAGGACATCCTTCCTGCCTCTTCCTGTCCTCAAGACAAGCCTAGGATATCCTTCCTGCCTCTTCCTGTTCTCAGGACAAGCCTAGGATTCCCCCCTGCCTCTTTCCGGCAGTGCTTGCTTCTGGAGTGCCGTTTGTGGGAAGGGTCCTGGGAGTCCTGCTCTCTCCTCCCCTGGTGGTCAGCTGCAGGGCAGAACTGGCCACTCCTCCTCGAGCTCCTACCACAGAGGCCCCGAGTGGTGCCTAGCCACACCTGGCCTGTTCCCCTTTCCTGGCTTCTGCTCGGGCCTCAGGCTAATGGGCGTCAAGGGCAGGACAACAGCTCTGAGACCCAGCAGCTCCCAGGAGGATTCTGAAAGCTCGAGTCACACACACTGGCTGCTGCCTCTGACCCCCAGCTGCTGGCTGAGCAGCCGCGACTGCCTGAGTCACTGGTAGGAGCAGCGGCTTCCTGGAGATGATGGAAACAGCAGCAGACCTGCTGTGCCCTGGCTGGCGTGCTGGGAGAGTGACATTTATCTCAGGTTTCGGAGCATCATCATGACCCATCAGGCAGTGAGCTGGGGCAGGAACCCCACCTGCGTGCATTCATCTGGCCAGGTGGACGCCCCCCCTCCACGTGGCCTGCATATGTGGGAAACATCCAAAGACGGCCGGCGGCTCCCAGCACCTCCACACACAGGACGCGTGTCAGGACAATTGAGACTAAAGGGACAACTGGCCCAGGTGACCAGGGATGTCAAGAAAGGGGAGCGAGTGCAAACGGGTTGGCTGGGAAGTGCTGAGAGGCTCCAGGCAGCAGAGCTGGCACAGCGGCTCGGGCACCTGCCCTGGAGTCTGCAGCCCTCGCCCATCCTGTGCTGTCTACCAGCCCTGCCACCCAGTGGCAGCTCTTCCTTGGCAGCTGGCCCCTTGCTTTTGCTGGAGCTTCCTGAAGCCCCCAACACTGCCCGCCCCCACCTGCCCACCGCCACTCACTTGCCATGGGCTGAGAGAGGACAGGGCTGGACCTGCAGCCCTGGAGTGAGGGCAGCCTGGCTTTGCTGGACCAAGCTGGGCCTGGTGCTTGGCGGAGCATTCTGTCTAAACTCGGCCACCCTGGTGACGCTGCACCATCAAGGACCAAAACGGCTGTGCGCACGGTGTCTGTGACGACCCAACGGGCCGCATTTCCCTGGAGCCTCAATCCTGGAAGGTAGGCAGGCGGGTTTGGGGGGCACCGGGGGTTCTGGTCTCTTAACTAAATGCAATTGTCCCGGACTTCAGAAGAAACCAGCGCCTCCAAATGTCCCCCTTCCGTGTGGCTCGCCTGGTGGCCTCTCCAAGGACACAGCTGTATTGGGGGCCCCTGGGGGCATACAAAGCACAGATCTCTGCCCCACCCAGAGGCTCCAGAATCTGCATTTCCAGCAACAAGCACTATCCCCTCTCTGAATTCCTGATTGAGCTCGGAGGCCTGCAAAATGCATGAAGCCTGCTCCAAAGAGCTGGGCCTCCCTGGGGAGGCCTGCGGAGGACCAAGGCTGCCCGCTCAGCCCTGGAGGGAGCTTGCTGTGGGCACATGGCAGGCAGGACACAAGGGTGCATCACCAGGGGTGTGGCCTGAATTCTGATGACCCATGGCTGGATTCTGGACAATGCGCTGGGCCCTCCCAGTCCCCGGGGTTGCCAGAGGGAAGAAGCAGCCTCACAATTTCTCTTTCTTGAGGTCATCAGAATTCCCAGGCCTGGCCTGAAAGTCACAGGGTCGGCAGAGAGTGGGAATCCGTGTGCACTGGGCCGGCCCAGCACTCCAGAGAGTGGCACTAGGGTTGTAGGCCAGCTCCTGGGAGCCCAGAACCCCACCTGGCAGCAGAAGCTCAAGGAGCCAGGAGGAGGGGAAGAGGCAGACAGGGCAGGCCCAGGCTCATGGCTGCAGGCACCAGCACACAGGCGGGGTGCAGTACCTGCATGCTGTCCAGGGCGCTCTGGGCCGATAGCCAAGCGAGACAGAAAGACGCTGTGAGTGGAAGGACCCTTCCCAGCATGGCCGCACCACCCTTTCCATCTCTCCAACCCAGGCACCCGCAGGTCAAAGAGGCACCCCAGCAACACGGGGAGGGGACCCCCTGGAGCACAGCTCGGGGGCACGGAGCGCCCCGCGGATGATGGGCAGGCTTCGGGGGACTGGAGGCAGGTGCTGCAGCCAGGGTGCATGCAGACTCAAGCGTGGGGCAGCGCAGGCGAAGGCTGCGTGCGTCCTACTGCGGCCCTTCCCACTGTCCATCACTGTCAACCACGGGTGCCTTCAAAGCCAACCTAGTCTACACCAGGACAGCGGTGGCACTCTCCCATGAGAGGAACGGATTTCGGAAGGCACCTCAAGGGGCTCAGGATTCTGCTTCCAGTGGAGGCTCCTCCCCCACACACAAGGACAAGGTCACCTTGAGAGGCCACCTCGCTGGTTATCCATGTGCAGGCAGCCCGGGAGGAGCCGCTGGGCCATGCCCTTGCTCTGAGTGCTGAGAGCTCTCTGCGAGGCCGGATGCAGGTGGCCAAGGCCTCCAGGGAGGAGCCTGCCCTTCTGCCCATCCACCTTCTCCAGAGGAGCCAGGGGCAAGGAATGGCCACCCCCATCAGGCCACCCCAGCCAGTGGGACACGCAGCTGTTTCCCTTCCAAGCCCCGCTCCCCATCAGGGCTGTGGGAAGGCCTGGGGTGGCTGGGAAGGTCACTCCCGTGGGGACTGTCCCTGGAAGTGCCTCCCAGGGCAGCGAGGGGCCAGCTCCTTGCTTTCCACTGAGGGCTGACCCTGAGACACAGCACTGATGCCAGCTGCTGGCCAAGGGAGAGTTGCTTCCCCTTGCTGTGCCTCAGTTTCCCCAGGTGTGACGGTGTAAATCACCTGTCAGGGCAGCTTAGGGGAACAGCACTGGCCACAAGCACCTAATAAACAGGACTGATTTTTCTGCCAGGCATCCTGTGACCCTCCCAGGCTCACCCCTGCAGGGAAACAGGGCCCCACTCACCTCTAGACGCTGCACGGCTCCTTCGTGCTCTTTCTTGGCTTCAACCTGAGCCTTTCATAAGGGAGAGAGAAAGAGCAAGCGTTGGAGGGGCAGGAAGAGGGGCAGCGACGTCTGGGGGGGGCGTGGGCACTTGCTCCCCGCTAGCCCCCAAGTCCTCGGGTCCCTGTCAGCGCGGGTGCAGTGGACTTGGTAGGCTTGATGCTCCCTGTGGGGCCTGCACAGGACAGCACCGGGACTTGGCTGGGCCTGAGGATGGGGTCCTGATCCCATTCCTGAGAAGGGCCCCAGGGAAGGAGTCTGGGCCCAGGCAGCAGGACCTCACTGCCCAGGCCTCTGCACACCTCAGCTCCAATGTCCTCGCCCACTGGAAAAGGAGGTGCTGTGGGTGGGGGTCTTGCACCTCCAGCCTGCTGCAGGGAACCACCCTCCTCAGAGTGATTGAAGCAAAACAAGTGTCTCCAAAGAAATTTCTCAGGACATCTGCCATGATGACCCGAGTTGTGCTTGTCCACCTCACCTCCTATCCTGGGAAGACCCCTAAATATGCTGGGATCTACCCCACCCCTATCTTGAGGAAATATAAGTCTCAGACTTGCAGAGATTGGTTCATTAGGTGGGTGTGTGACCTAATTTGAGCAGTGATTTCCTTGCCTGGGAATTCTGGGGGAGAGGAAGATTCCTTTCTTTTTGGACATAACCTAAGAGGAGTAGAGGTTGGAGCAGCTGCAGCCATCTTGCCACCATGAGGAGCAAGGATGGAATGGCCAGGGTTCTCCACATGGAAACCCAGAATGAAGTCAGCCCAGAGAAGAATAGAAACCAACCCAGACAGAAACAAGTCTGATGGTACTCAGCTCTGCCTGTACCAGCCGTTTGGGCTTTGGAACCAGCTATATCTGAAGTCGAGTTTTCAGTCATGTGTAAGGACTTGATTTCTCTCTATCTCTCTGGTTTTTGTTTTTTGTTTTGTTTTGTTTTGTTTTGCAGGGTGGGGGGTTCCATCAGTTGAAACCGGGAATCCTAGTGAATATCTTCTACCACTAAGATCGCCAGACTGGAGAAACAAGCTCAGTGGGGTCTGAGGTTATGCCGTGGTCGGAAGCTCCGGGCACCTCGGGTGCTGCCCGCACCTGTGCACCCCAGCAAACAGGGCTCAGTGGTCAGACACTCCCGGGGCAGAATCACTGGTACTTGGAGTGGGCTTTCCCCTGACACTGTCTCTTGAAGTGCTGGCTTCATGAATCCCTGTGCTGGCTGAGACTCATGTCGGGGTTTCTGGAGACCTGTCCAGTTGGGAATTGGTTCTGGAACATTCTCCGTCATGAGTAAGAAGGGAGCGCTGTCCTAGCAGCTGCAGCCCTCACTGTGAGACTGCGTGTGAGTAGGGAAGAGGGAGGAGTTGGCTCCCGCACAGACCGGAGCCCACTTCCAGCGTCAGACTCCTCATGAGGCCGAGAGCTGGGCAGGACCCAGGCGCCAACCGCACCATTCCTGACCCAGCTGCTCCACAGCTCCTGACTGTTCCCTTCAGAACCAAAACTGCAAAAAGTGATAATAAATAGCAGAATAGAGAAAAGACCAGCAGTCGGCGCACGTGCAGGGGCTATATAAATAGCGCCACCAGCAAGTCGGCGCGATGGAGACAGCTTTCCCCTGGCAGGTCTGAAAGACACGGCAGGCGGGCGCGGCTGAGCCAACTTGGCAGCAGCGACTCAGCCCGGCTTCAGATGGAAACCAGGAGCTTGCTGTCTCAGGCTATTCGAGAGCTGGGCCATTTGGACAATCAGAATAGAATGTTAAATTTAACCGACAAAATTGGCAGCGCTGAATTCTTGCAAAAATCTCAGCAGCAGGGAGCGAGGCTCATTTCAGGACCCTGCCCGACGGCAGGAAGGCGCCCTCTTCCTGCAGAAGGGACCCATGAAGGGGGTAACCCCAGAGGAGCAGCAGCCCCCACAGACGCCCTGGTCCCCTGAGGGTGGACGGAGGGGCTGCCACCGCAGGATCCGCCCTCCAGGAGGGCAGCAGCCCCGCCACAGCAGCAGACACGGAGAGCAGGGGTCCACCTTGGGACATTGGGGTTGGGCACATGGGGCTCAGAGCAGGAACCACCACGGTAATTGGACTGGAATGAAGGATAGAGTGGAGCCAGGCTCATTTACTGGTGCTACTTAAACTAGATCCACAGAATTGGGGCTGGGTGGAGCCTCACGTGGGACCCTGACTTGGCCTTGGGCAGGGCACAGCTGGGGAATGGAGCAGCCTGGGGGAGGGAGTTCAGCAGAGGCATGAATTCCAGGGCTCTGTCCTGCATCTCACATTCAGTAATGGCATTAAAGAGAGTTGTGAACAATGGTAGAATCCGTCAGATCTGCAGGTGAATTTAAAATATGGGAAACCCCTTTGCTCGTTGTCCCCTGGGGTGGTTGTGGGACAGGACTGGACCCGCCAAACCTGGAAGCCCAGGCAGACCAAGGGAAGGAAGGCACCAGGGTGGGTGCTGGGTTTCAGGTCCCTGGTGTTCAATGCCTGCGAGCTCTGCCATTTCTCAGGGTGGATGCAGTCAGAGAAGCTGGTCCCCAAGGAGTCCCCGGGACCATGAAGCAGGGCAGTAAGCCAGCTGCGTCTTAGGCACTGTGCCTCCAGGAAAGGGACACCAGGACTCAGAGGACAGGATAAAGCACAGTGAGGAGCTCCCGGGACCCAGCTCCAGGCCCAGCCCTGGGAGCAGCCCAGCCTGGAGGACCAGGACCTCAGGCCCCTGGAGGACCAGGACCTTCCTGACAGGAGCTCTGGAGAGAGAGCCAGGCAGACCATCAGCAGGAGTAGCAGTCAGCTCCAGCAGAGGGGGCAATGTAGCCCTGTGCAGAGCTGGGGCAGGCGGAGGCAGTGCGGAGGGCAGGGGGGAGCTCCACTGGGACAGGATGTGCTGCAGAAGGTAGTTACGGGAACTGTGGCTCAGCTGCTGCATCTGGGCTGAGAGCTAAATCCAGGAGTGGCCCACACGGTGGGGTTTAAGAGCACAGGGCTAGGTGGGGTCACCGAGCAGTCAGTGCAGAAGATGAGGCTGAGTCCGATGATTAGAGGACGAAGCCAGAGGAGGCCCAGTCCTGGAAGCTCACCATCCAAACTGGGACTCCGGTCAGAGGAAATGAGGACGGAGGACCAATCCTGGGCGTGAACTCCATGCACTGGGGTCATTAACAAGAGCGGCTTCGTTGGCCTGATGAGTGTGAGGCCCACAAAAGTGCAGGACATGCGGACAGAGATGCTGGGTAGCTCTTCGGAGTCAGCTCCCCATCCAAGACGACTGGTAACTTTTATTGTGGTAGGGGGACAAGTGCATCCTGGGTGGGTGGCTAGCTTTCTTGTGGGTGCTGTGCCGCCCTGTGGGTTAGGCTCCAGCTCTGTGCCTGTAGGCCTAGGTTCAAGCCCTGTCCCTGCCATGCTGGCCTTCCTCCTCTCAGACAGGCTGAGCTTCCCCACGAGGATGTGAGCTCCACTGTGCCCTCTGCCCAGAGGCCCGTCCCCACCCTTGGCTTGGTGGGCCACGTCTTCTGCTCATTTAAACCCCGACCCAAAGCTGCCACTTTGTCCTATGCGCCTTGCACATGGGGCTCATCTCCTTCCAGGCTTGTTCCTTTCTCTCCTCCTTGTTCACATACTTCCTCTCTACCAGGCAGAGGCCAGGCCCCCTGGACGATGCATCCCCTTTCCTGGAACCAGCTGAGCGTGTGAGTGAGTGGGTGGCCAGGGCGTGCCGCCTGGCAGCCGTCCAGGGCAGAGCCCCCACACTCCCCTCTCTGCATCCTTGGCCTCCCTCTCCAACTCTGCTTTAGAAGCCAGAGCTTCCGAGAACTTGCGAGGTGGGAGTGCCCCCAATTCATCAGCCTTTCTTCATCTGTTTCAGCGCGTCAGAGGCAGCGTGCCGGGCTCCACGCAGAAGAGGTGACGGGCACAGCTGCTCTAGCTTCTTCTCAACATTGACACTTAGCACATCCAGCCAGGCTCCCGGAGACTGCTCCACGAGGAACCAACCTGCAGCGCCCGTTCGGGCAGGGTCTGTGATCTGCAGACCTCTCACCTGCCTTAGCCTGGGGATGTGCGGTCGCAATGAGTGAGTGAAGTTCTATCCAGGCACCTCTGGGCCACGGGAGAGGCCCTTGGTCAGGATGGGAGAAGACGAGAGTGGCATTTCCACCTGTGACCAGCCACCACCCTCCCAGATGCCGTCTAGGGAAGGGTGTGCCTGCCAGCATATTGTGGTAGCAGTGGGGCCATGGGCGTCCCGTCACGTGGCCTCCGGGAAGGAGACCTTTAAGCAACGGCAAGAGTGGGCATCAGAAGTGAGCTACCTTTTGCCACAAGCTCTTGCTGAGAACCTTGGGGGCCAAAGGGGAATGCCCACCTCCAGGCTACATGGAAAGCAATCACTTGTCCCTGTTGTGAGGTCAAAGGCTGGAGAGGCCACTGGCTGGGTAAGGCCCATGTGGGGACCAGAGGAGCAGCCTGTGCCTGTCCCAGGCAGCATGGGGCCTGAGGCCACAGAGCAGTAGGGGCCCCACCATGTGCCAAGTGGGGTCTCACCCCTCTGCCCACCCCAACCCGTTTGCTCTGGCTGATGGGGCACTGCCCTGCCAGAGGAGGAGCAGCCAGGAGCCTGGTTTCCAGGAGCAACCATTCTGGGTCTCCCTGTGCACATCCTCCGGGCAGCGCAGCCCTCGTTCCTACAGACAGACAGAGGTGGAGAGCTGCCTGTCACAGGGGGCCTGGTGGACATACCTGACACCCTCCTCTCATCCTTCCTGTTTTCCTCTTCTCTCTCCATTCTCTCCCTTCCTCTCTCTTTCCTTTCTTTCCCTCTGCTAATCAGATCTTAC
The DNA here is from genome assembly GCA_004027875.1 of Aplodontia rufa. Lineage (NCBI taxonomy): Eukaryota > Metazoa > Chordata > Mammalia > Rodentia > Aplodontiidae > Aplodontia > Aplodontia rufa. The sequence goes on along the minus strand of PVKS010004905.1, from coordinate 81,235 downwards.
TATAAATATTGCGTTGCCACTTGATAATGCATTGAGCTGACAGCAGATGTAAACCAGGTTCTCCCTTCAACAGTGCCGTACTGGGCCAGGGTGCGTGTGCCCCACCATCTGCACGGCTGCAGCCCTGGATGGGCATCTGGCTTAACCTGGGGGCCATCCACTGCACACAGCATGCTTGGATCTGGACCCTGCCTTTCCGCAGGGCACACCCAGGCTGGGGGCCGGAACATCTCCCTGCATTTCACTGCCACCAGTGCTTTCTGCCCCCAGAGCTGACACAAGTTGAGTCCCTGCCGGCAATGACGAGCCCCCTTTCCAGAAGTCCCCCAGCACCGTCAGGGCCTGTCATTCAGCTGTGTGGTAAGGGACTGGCTTCCAGGCAGCCCCATAGGATGCAGAGCAGAGGGTGCGGCAAAGACCCCCAGGGTTTCCCGTGCCAGCAGGGAGGAGCCCACAGCCTGGGCACTGTGGGGAGCCCCACGTGCCCTCCAGCCCGACCTCCAGCCCCCTGTAAGGCTCACCTTCTGCAGAAGCTCGATCTCCTGCTGCTTGGCGTTGAGGACAGCCAGGGCTTGCTCATGCTCCAGCTCCAGCTGTTGCCGCCGTTCAGCAGCCTCACGCATGTGCTGTGGGGACAAGAGGGCTTCCTGAGTGCTGGGCACAGCCCACGTGCATGGCCAGCCGCTCTGTCTCCCGACCCCACCCAGAGCAATGCACGGTCACCCACCCCCTCTCCACTGCCCAGGTTTATCCAAGAGCGGGAATGGGACCCTGGTGCCAACAAGGCTCCTGGCTTGCTCTGGCAGCGCTCCCGGTCCCCAGGCACAGGAGGGGGCGGGGGCTTCTCTTCTCCCTGGTGGCGGAAAATGCTCTTCTCTCCACTTCCATTCAGGGAATTTGCAACTCGCAGGCGAGGTCTGCCGCCTTCGCCTACGCACTGGCACCTTGGAGCCCGCACGCGCACTGCAGGAGGTAGGGCTGAGACTCCCCTGCTCTGCAGAGCGGGACAGGAAGTCCCTGCAGGCACTGCTGCTAAGTGGACATCCCCGTCCCTCTGGGAGTCAACCCCAAGTCCACGCCCTCCAGCCCCAGGCTCTGGTCCCAACTGTGGCTCCTGTGGACCAAGAGCACAGTTCCTGCCAGTCCAATGCCCTGGAAGGGTCCCAAGGGCAGCAGAGGGAAGGAGCCGTGTTCCTGGCTGTGTCCTCACCCTAGGGCGTCCCCTGTCCTCACTGAAAAGGCAGAGTTCAAACCCCAGAGCCCAGGTCTGGTGCTCACCATTAGCTCTGAGCATAGGCTGCTGCTGCCTTGGGCCCCAACAGCCACCACCACCCAGATGCCCGTCAGGAGGACAAGAGCCCTGAGGCCTGCGTGCCATGCTCAGTGACCATGACCAACCCTGGTGCCATGAGTACATGCTGAGCACAATCTGATGTGTGGAGCCGCGACGCAGCCCAGGGTCCCCTGGGGCTCCTGCTAGGACGCAAGTCACAGCACCCACCAGATGGGCTGAAGGTGGAGGCCAGCAGGTGCCAGCATCAACTGGCTTCCGTTCCCTCTGTATTTCTTCTATATTACAAAATGTTGACTTTATTGTCAACATTTCAGAATTTGGATCTTTTATCTAGAAGTCCAGATTCCTTCAAAAATGAGAAGATGCGGGTTGGGGACAAGGCTCATGGCGAGCGCCTTCCTGGAAGGCCCATCAGCCTCCACACCTGCCCTCCTTCATGTCCCTAGCATCAGGGGGTACCCAGCGCAGCCCACGCTGTGACACGGGAGGGGCTTTGACACGAGGGGCTGGGGACCCAGCTCGCCCTCCTCCTTCTCCTGAACTGGTTGGAGATTCATTTCATTTACCTGCTACCTTGCAATTTTGTTGATTTTTACTTAGTTTTGGACTTAGGTCTGCAGCCTCCGCCAGGCACAATGCAGGATGACCACCTGGGTGAGAAGTGAGGACACGGCTTCCTGAGGCTGTGGACAGGAGTGGGCAGAAAGACAAACCGGCACCCTCTGGTCATTCTCCTACCCGACCCCGCCACCTCCTCCATCCTCTGCCCTGGGAAGGTCCCCTGGCTCCCCCTGGTCATTTTGCAGGGTGCCAGGTGGATGGGTATTTATTTGCGTTGGAGAGTGAAGTCACCTTGGGCATGGGGTTGGGGGCAGCCACTGCACCCCCTGTCTCCGGAAGCCGCTCCATGAACTCCAGAGCTATGATTACCAAGTGGTAGCTGCTCTGTTGACATGGAGACTCACACAGGAACCTGGGTGCTCGGAAAACAGAACTCCCCCAAATGAGCAAGCCCTCATGAAGCACGGCGCCGTGGCTGGGTACCACACCTGCTCGCCCTCGCCTGCACGGGCCATTCCCTCCGCGCAGAGGAAGCCCCACGCAGCCTGCTCCACACCCCGGGCATTGTCCCAGGACCCCCAAGGACACCCAAGTCCTCATGCAGCATTTGCAGCCAACCCAGCCACAGCCCCCACCTGCTGTGATTAGACTACGTAGGGGGCCCAAACACGTGGTGTCATCCTGCCTGAGCCATTGTTCCAACAAGAAGTCCGTGTGTGTTTACCCAGGTGCAAGCCTCTGCTGCATTTTGCTGAATCCTCGGACGGGAAACTTGTGTCCCCACCCAGCCTGAGCCCCATAGGTCTCAGCAGCGACCTGGGTAGGAGAGCTGCAAACCCTCCCTCCATGCAGTCCCAACACGGTGCGCTCTGGCCCAATCTGGGTTCCACAATTCCTGGTGATCTCTTCTGGCAGCCTCACTGTCTCACTGTGCCTCCACCCACCACAGCCTCCAGTAGCAAGGCACAGGGCATCCTGGGTGGGGGAGGCTGTCGCACCGCTGAGAGGAGCTGAGCCATGGGCCCCTGTGAGGTTAGGAGCACTCTGAGCGCCTGAGCAGCTCAGCGATCTCCCCCAAGCTGGCCAGCAAAGTGGCCCCAGGGCTCCACCACAGGACAGAGTGCTCATGCCTGCTGGTAAGACCGTGGAGATGGACAAGGTGCGTGCTTCTTACCAGACTGTGCCACGTCCGCAGGCTCTTAGGCTTCACACTGAGAGCAGGGTGCTATGGTCACCGAGTCACACCAGACCCAGAGAGGCCAAGCAACTTGCCTAAGGTCACACAGCTGAAAAGCTGCAGACTGGGCTCCCTCCCAGAGCCTGTATGCTTCAACCCACCCATTTCTGGCTGAGGCCACTTAGAGGCAGTGACGTCGGTCTTGAAGCCCAAGGAGGAGCGAAGGGCACAGCCGACTCCCAGGTGTGGGGAACCGTGGTGTGGGTGACTGACCAAGTGTGCCGGCTGAGTTTTGCACTCTGCGTATTCTGGAAGTGGCAGAAGGTGCCTGTGTGGCCTTTCTCCAGCCCTGGGAAGGGCTACTTGTGAGAGGAAGAGACGTCACCTCTCAAGGCCTCATCACAAACACAGAGATGGCTCCCATGTGGGTGCCAGGCACAGGGCCAAGGTGGCCTCCTATTCCCAGGTGAAGGGAAGACAGCGCCCAGGGCTCGGGATCTGAGGGAGGGGACCCTTGCTGTCACGTCCACAGGCCACCAGCCACTGCGAAGGCCTCGTGGGCAAAGCTCAGAGGTGCGAGAGCCCTCACTTCAACCTCACAGGGCCGTCTCGTCTGCCTCTGCCCATAAGGAGGCCTCAAGGGCACCGATGTGCTCCCGGCCCACGGCCAGCTAGGCACTCTTGGGCTCTCCACACTGCCCGTGCCACGTTCCTGCTCTGCCCCTTTCTGTCCCATTCTCTTAGCCTCATGGACCTGCAGCTCATCCGCCTGATCACAAACTTGACCCTGTCCTGAGGCCCTGCCCTGGCCCAGCACGCCCTGCTCTCCTGCCTGACCTCCAGACGCCTTCACTCCCAGGTGACCCCATGGCAGGGTCCTCACTGCCATTCACACACAACCGCCTCAAGCCCCCTTCTGCACTCACGCCCACTTCATGTCACCTGACGCACAGCAGGTGCACGCAGGCCGACTGGGATAGGAGGAGAGAGTGCCCTCACCCCAGCTCTGCAGACAGACTGGCTACCATGCCCCCCTCGCTTAGCATCCCCGAGGCCGCCCGCCCCCTCCCCCTGCACTCCTGCTCCACACTTAGACACCAGCCTCTGCTTGGGCCCATGATGCCACCACTGTCACCCACAGGCTCTCAGCACATGCCACCTCCACTGCCTGTCCTCAGACATCCACAGGGCTGATGGCTGTGCATGTTTATCCCCATCCCCTGATCCCTGAGGTCACATCCAGCTCATGATGAGACCGTGGACATGGCCCTTGTGCAGCCTGGCCCCTCTCTTCTTGCTCTGAGCCTGCTGTGACCCATACCCCACTGTACCCTGTGCTGATGACTGTCACCTAAGGCCCTGCTTCCATGTGCTCACAGGAGTCAAAGGTAGCTATGTGACAGTCAGCCAGTGGCTATGGGGGAGAGCCACCCACCAGGCTGCCAGGAGGCTGGACTTGGGTTTGAGAGGCTGGAGAAGACCAGGCCCCACTTGACCAAGCGCAGCCAAAACCAAGGAGTGCGTAGGCGCTGGCAGAGGAGCCGAGCTCGCGAGCCTCCAAGATGGTGCAGGGCGTGGTGACAGGATGAGAGTAGCGCCTTAGCGGGAAGTAGGAGTGAGCAGGGGCCTGAGGGCCGGAATCCACGCAGGTGGGAAGAGGACCCGGATGCGAGAGATGGTGCCCACCTGGCAGAGCCCACAACGCTCCAGCTGCACGGTGGTGACTCCAAACACAGCACCTGGGCGTCTCTGTGGACACTGGGGTGCCGTGGCCTGCAGGCTGAGGTCTCTGAGCTGTTGATGGGTGCTTCCTGCTATCACTGACCCGTCCATCTCCATTCCTCTCCAGCATCCTATCCAAATGGCTGGTCCATCCTGGGCCTCCGGAGGCAAGGGGCAGGGCAGGGTGCAGAAACACAGGCCCTCGGAGCTGTACCACCTCCTGCACCAGAAGTCTGAGGGCCACACCCCAGGAGCCACTGTGGGAACCCAGGAGAGGTTCTTCTGGTCTGTGGGACACGCTGGACATGGGAAGGCAGACGGCCTGAGCCTGTCAGACACTGGCGGATTCTGGAGAGAGGGGCTCTGCTTTCTGGAAAGTTCCCTCAGGAGGCGAGTCCCTCAGGAACCCAGGGCTAGCAGGCGGACCAACAAAAGACAGCACTGGGCTGCCTGGCAGCCGTCTGTGGGCTGCACCGGAGTAGTCAAGGTCCCATGCACTCACACGACCCGGCTATCACACTGCTTCAGGCCTGTTCTGCAGCCAGGTCGTGTGATCTGGACGCTCGGCTCCGAGGGAACAGCAGGAGGCAGTGGTCACGTCCTAACAGCTGAAATGCCCAATAGGAAGAGGACGGGAGGGGCTGGGCAGTTACGGCGCTTGCCTGGCATGCGCGAGTACATGGGTTCAAACCCCAGCACCACGCACACCACAATGTCTCAGAGCAACGAAGGCCTCATGAAAAACTAAATAAAACTGATTCTCTCTCACCATCCCTCTCCCTGGACAGGACCGTAACACCAGGAAGGAAATGTGAACTTGCTGACCCTCGCGAGGCAGCTGGCCCTCCCAGGGAGGCCGGGTGGGCTGTGCTCCTAAGCTGCAGTGCTGCTATTCTAACACCCTTCGGGTGCTGGGACTGAAACTTTTACATCACAGAAGTTAAAAATGGCCCGGTCTCCTCTCCCTGGCTAGCAGAGCTGTTCCACCCGCTATCAGGCAACCTGCCTTCCGGCCTGGCCTCTCCTTGCCAGACTCCAGAGGCCACGAGGCGTCAGAGCTGGGTCAGGATGCATGGGCCTTTCCAGTCCATCCTTGGAACATGCACATCAGTCAAGCGTAAAGCGGAGTGAGGGACAGCCAAGGACACCTCTCGGTCCCTGCTCATCTTCCTTCATGGTCACCGTGGAGACCCCCGATGGGTGTGTGGGTGAAGGGGTGACGCTCTGCAGGCCCATGTCCCCTCTGCGGGGCCACCTCCCCCCACCTTGACTGTGACGCCCACTGCGCCCTGACGATGTGCACCCTTGTGGGTCTGCGAGTGCTCAAGCTGCACCTTCTCTGGTTGTCCCTGCTGTCCTTCCCTGAGGGGACAATGCTGACTCTTCCTGCCCAGCAAGCACTCCATTTGCATGGTAGCCATGGCCTGAATACCCTCCAAAGAGGCTCCGGTACTTGACGTGTTTTGTGGGGAGTCATCCCAGCCTTGGTTCCAGGGCTTGCACTGACCTCCGTGGACCCAGGTTGAGGTCAGTGGGTAAAGAGGCTTTCTCTTCTGTGGCTGATAAACTGGCAGAATTAAGCTGGGAGGTGCCGGGGACACTTCCACATGACTCGGCCAGCACCTGCCTGAGAACAGGGCCAAGGTTGCAGAAGCAGAGATAAAAGACGAATCCAGGATAACATCCCCTGGGCGCCTGGATCCCGCTGGGCCTGAGGTCGAACTGTCCCTCAGATTCCCCATTTGATAAACCAATAGACTCTACTCTTTTCTTAGAATGGTTTGAAAAAGGTTCATGTCATCCTTACCCAGTGGCCCTGAAGAAGCCTTTCCACAGCACCAGTAGCTGCCACAGAACTTAATTCACAGCACTGAATCTGCGCACGTTTTTAGTCTTTTCTAAAAGATAAACAGACAACTGGTAGATCATGGAGCTTTGGGGAGAAAAAAAACATCCAGGGAGTCAAAGGAACTTTCCAAAGAACAAGGATGCTTTTTTCTGCTCAGACAAGAGTGAGGGAGCAGGGCAGGTGGGTGGGGTGCTGGTCAACCTGGAGACTTTCGATGCAGGTTTCCAGGTCCAGCTGCCACCTCTCTCTCTGCTGGGAAGCCTGCCCTAGGTCAAAACCACTGCAGGAAATCTGACTCAAGTGACCTGAGTTCGGGGACCTGTGCTATGAAGGCAAGACCAGGAGTCCTGGGCTGGACGGCCAGAGGACAGGTCAGAGGCCAGCTTTAATCCATTGTGCCCACTGGCCACATGGGGAAAGAGGACGGAGGCATGCTCAGGGTTCAGGGGGACGCAGGGTGGATCAGGAAGTCCCGAGGTCACATGGAGGCTCCTGAGCCCATACATGGGCCCCGCAGGTGGATACTGGACAGGTCCACCTATACAGGGGGACACAGCTTCCTGGTGCTTTGGGGGAACTGCTGAGAGCCTGCCCTGAGCCAGGCTCAGCAGCTGGTGCAGCTCCAAGCTTCTGAGGTTGACTAAGTTCCAGAAACAGCAGAGCTATGTCCCTAACACATCTAAGCCATGAGACCGTCACAACAGCCGGAAGCAGGAGAAATGCTTATTCCCATTTCCAGAGTAGGAAACTGAGGCCCAGGGAGGCCGAATGAAGCTGTTCAGTGAGCGGTCGGCAGCACTTGGACCTGAGGAGTCTGTGCCCTGTCCAAGCTCCATCCTCCCCTCCGTACCAGCTCTCTGCTGCCCCAGACACCTCTGTGGTTCCTGGTGCTGTGGGACATTCCGTCGTGCAGGACAGTGCCTGCATGTACTTCCTGCCCTGGGCTCTCAGACCCCAAGCGCACCTGGCTCTGCCTCAGGTGAGGCCCCTGCCTCCTGGCCATGCAGGGGGCAGCTGCGTCTGTGCTGGGGGCATTTCACACTGTGCTCCTGTGCCTCCCGCAAGGTCTCAATGCTGGCCGTCCCTGCAGTGCAGGGCCTGATCCTCAGAGGGAAGCTGAAGCCCCTCCTTAGCCCCAAGGCAGAGTCCCACCAAATGCCCACCTCCAGCTCCCACTCCCCTCATGAACACCTCCCCGGCACTCGCCGCACCTGCAGGGACAGATTTCATGCAGCACGGCACACACGTCTCAGACGCTCCGCCAGTGGAGGCTCCGTTTGAAAGCGGTGATATTTACAGCTGATGTCGACATTAACACCAGCACTCAAGTGGCAAATGTCAAGGGGCCGCTTCTGAGGATGGCAGGGCTGTGGCACAGAGCGGAAGGGCATGGAGCAGATGAGTCGCCCCTCATGAAAGCAAAGATGGGCTGCACTCTGCTGTGGGCCCTGCCCAAGCAGAGTGAGGAAGGAGGGCCACAGCCCCGAGCAGGGCTAGCAGTGACGCTGTCACCGGCACTGTGGGATCTGCTGTGTGGGGAGAACCAGCCGAGCTGTCCTGTGACTCAGCTACCTGTCTCTGTCACTGGTGGGATCACACTGGTGCTGAATCCACATCTCCACCCAGGGAGGAAGCGCACACTGTTCGCAGTGGCAGGTGACTCACTGCCCATCCACACAGCAGCCCTTTCCCCAGGAGAGCCAGAGGATGGCGATGCCAGGACCAGAGCGTTTCAGTTCCTCACACTGGAGGTCTAGGGAGGTAGAAGTCCCTGAGAAAGCCACTGTGCCTTGCGAGCCCCGGCCTCCCCGGCCTCCAGAGCCTTCCTCCCTCAGCCTGCCACCAAGAGTCCTGAAAACCCAGGGCAACGGCTTTGGACCTGCAGGGCTGGGGGCTCTGCTGAGCACTGTGGCCAGCAGGTGGAGGGACAGCGCTCAAATGCCCCTTGCATCACTGTTAGCTGTGCGCTCAGGTGGCTCACAAACCTCTCCAGCTGTGCACTCGGGGAGGCTCACACACCTCTCTGAGCCTCAGTCTCCTCTGTCCAGTGGCTGGAAAGAGCACCTCTCAGTCCCCAAGGTGGGTGGCAGGACCAGCCAAATGCTAGACTGCGCAGTGCCTCTGTCCCACATCAGGGCAGAGAGCTTTTGTGTGGGCTGCCTTCTGTCCCTTCCCACTGGTCTATTTCTTTCCCCATCTTCCTGTTTGTTTTTTTTTCAGGTTTTGAGTATTTCATTTTCACACATCCACGACTGCTGGTCTGCATTTTCACCTAACTCTCGATGGTCGATCGGAGGGTTTCAACATGCATACGGAAGGCTTTGTTCTCATGTTGAGACAGGGTCTTGCTAAGTTGCTGAGCTGGCCTTGAACTTGTGATCCTCCTGCCTCAGCCTCCCGAGCCACCGGGATTACAGGCGAGCGCCACCGGTGTTGCTTTTCTTCGTGACCTGTGTTCCGAGTCACGTCGGCGTGCTTTGGAAACTCATCAGACCACGCTCTCACTTTTCCTCGAGCTGTTGTACAGGTTAAGAACCCTAAGAGGGGAGCAACTTTCCTTCACAGCTGTTGGGTCTGCCCAGGTCCCTGCCATGGGCTCCCCGTTCTTCCCGTTGTTAACAATGAAGACAAGAGCCGGAGCAGCCCTGGCTGCGTGGAGCCCACATCCCAGTGGAAAAGGAAAGTTCTCACCAGGTAAGGACAGAGGCATGGGCTACAGCAGAGCAAGCTGAGGTCGCCTACCACGGGGACCACTGCCCAAGGTGCAGGCGAGAGAAGAGCCCAGAAGGCAGTCCTGCCATCCTCAGGGGAGCCCCACACTTCCCAGGCCCACTCAGGACCAGGGTTCACCATGGCCCTGCAGACACAGGGTGCTGCAATCCTGGGTGCTGGTCATTCAGGAAACGCCCGTCCCACTGGTGCCCAACACATGGCCTCCCTGACAGCAGGTGTTCGTGCAGCTGCATCCCAAGAGCGCCACAAGGAGCTAAGGCTTCTCCTAAGGCCCTCGCCTCTGGAGGGGAGTGCAGAAGCCAAAGTCAAGGCCATTCTGTGGCTGTGGACGCCTGGCCTTCTCCTCTTCTGGAAAGGGCACGGTCATGGGATTAGCCCCTGCTCCAGGATGACCTTGCCTCAGCCAGACACGGCTGCAAAGGCCCCACTTCCTAAAAGGCCATTCACCATCCTGGGGCTGAGGACCTCACAGACCACTCTAGGGACACCACTGACCCCCAGCTCAGCGGACGCCCCTGCCTTCATGTCCTCGGTCACAGAGGATGCCACCAGTGTCTCCGGCCTGGGAGCTTTGCTCCAACTGTTCCCACCTGGAAAACCCACATGCCCAGGACCAAGGGCCACCAGGCAGGTCTCAGGTGAAACGTCACCCACCAGGGTGGCAGAGGCTCTCCCACTGCCCGCACGTCATCCTACTTCAGCACTGCCATTTGTCCGTCTCTGAACCTCTGGATTATTTGCCTGATCACCTGTGTTTCCTGTATCCTGTGGAGCACGGGCTTCCTGAGAGCAGAGGCGGCTGCAGGTGACCTCTGTGCACTGCAGGCTGCTGGCGCAGCAGCTCCACACCCAGTGTTGAACCACTGAAGGCCGAGGCTGAGAGTGAGTGCGGAGCAGAGCGGAGCCTTAAGGAGCAAGCGGGTGTGGGGAGGGAGTGTGAGAGAGTGCGGGAGAGTGCGAGCGGCGCGGAGCAGGGGCTTAGTCAACTGCGGCTGAAAGAAATTGGACAGCAATTTAATCGTGTTGTAGTTATTAGAGGCCTCATTTTTGAATAGTATTTGAAGTAGCCCTAAATTCTCGTTTATTAAGAACAAAGAACAACAAACCACATTTCATAACATCAGATGAACTGACCCTTAGCAAATAAATAGCCAATCAGGAGCTGACGAGCCAATTCCTAACATACCAAACTATATATGGTAGAAGTCCGAGATAAAGGGTACCATGGCTGATAGAAATATATCATATATGTTAGAAGATCAACCAATCATGTACTTTGCTTTGTTTGAATTTCCTGCTTCGCTGTGAAACCCTATAAAAGTATCGCTGCATTGGGCTCGGGGCTCTCCCTGGACCCGCTGCATCCGTGACGGTGACAGAGAGAGCCCAGACTCGAGCCTGCATTAAACGACCCTCATGTGTTTGCATCGGATTCGGCTCCTTGATGGTCTTTGGAGACTCAAGATTTGGGCATAACAAGACCATTCCACTTCAGCATCCCTCGAGTTAGCCGCTGGCCAGGCCCCGAGGCCGGCAGCCCCCTCTCCCTGCTCCTGATGTCCAAGCCTCTGACGCGTCTGCTCAATCTGCAACAAGTCACCCAAACATCTCCCTCGCTGCCCCACTTTTCACTCTACCTGCCAATCAGAGGACACTGTCCCCTTCTCAGTTATGAAAACCTCCTGCCTCTGCTGGGGCTGCCTCCAGTCTCTCCTCTGCGTGGCAGTCTTTGCAAACACAAATCCCCAATCGGTTTATACCCAGCTCAATCTCCTTGCGTGGCTGCCCATTGCTCTGCCAGGCTGCTGGCCCCTTGGTGTCCCCTCCCTCTCCTCCGAGTCGCTCTCTTCTGCCCGTCCCCAGTCTTCCTTACCTGGTGCTCTGTGATCCCATCTACCCCAGGGTCTTTGCACACCCTGTTCCCTCTGCATAGAACGTTTGTCCTCCTTCCCTTCTGATCAACCCCCATGGTCCTCACAAGCTCCAGGACGTGCCAGGGCTCCCCAGGAGTGGTCTGGACACAGCACTGAGCCCTTCCGGTATGGTGCATATTAAACCCGAAGAGATGCTTCTGACCCCGGGGCTATGCCTTGAGCCCTCTTGGTGTGCTCCTTTCCCCACCTCGCTGGCCTCGCCACCCTCCCTCCTGCTGCGTTCCTACCTGGCTGGGGGTGCTCCTCTCTGTTCTCATTTGAACATCCTGACAGCTGCCCAGGCTGGACCCCTCATGAGCGCCACAGGTCACACTACTGAGAGCCAGACTGCCCCACCACCCAGAGCAGGGGCTCCAGGCAGAGCCCAGTCGCTCCCAGAGCTCCAACGAGATGCAGACAATAGCCTGGTGGTGTGAGCTGTCAATTTCCTGCCCCTGACTGGCGTCTGGGGTCTCAGACGCTATCAGCTGTTCAGATCAGGCCTGTCCAGCAGGGCTTTGCTGGGGAGCCAGCCCTGGCATTGTTCCCACACCCCAGGACCTCTGCCAAGACGTGTGCAGCGTGAATGTCGGGAGGCAGGAAGCAAGCTACCAGACATTCATTAAATCTGAAAACCACTGCAGGCGTGTGCATCCCAGGGGTGGGCACGGCTGGCACACACAGAGGGGGCTGGGGAGGTGCAGGGACAGGGGCTGAGGAGTGGGAGTCCCTGCCTGGGGGTCACTTGTCAATCCCAGATAATGAACTGTTCCTCAACACAACATAAACTAGAAGATGAACAGCAAAATGGAGTGATCCGTCCGTCAGGAAAGCAGATGCCGGAGGGTTCCACCTGGAGTCGTCAGGAACACTTGCTACGCTGGATGGCATCTGTGCTTGCACGCCCGGGCCACCTTTCCCGAGTGTGCTGCGCGCTGACTATGGACCTCTCTTGGGGCCTGGAAGGGCCTTGCAGAGCGTCAGTCACATGCACGTCCCCAGTGCTGCCCACTGCACTTGGAGCTCCAGAAAGAAGGAGCAGGATAGGCGTCCCGGAGTCACGACTCATTTCTAATTAAAAAGAAGCCAGTCTGGCGAGGCCTCTCTGCAGTCTCCCTGACAACATCCAAACACTGAAGCAAGTTGAGGATCCCCAGCGCGTGGGTGGGCTGGGGCGATGCGCTGCCAGGGCTCTGGGGGTGGCATCTGGCTGCAGAGCTGAGGAGGTGGCTGCTTCCCTCTGGCTCGTTGCCCCCAGGTATAGCCTGTGGGCCAGGATCCAGCACGTGGGGCTATGAAGACCCCACCCATCCCGCTGATCCCCTGTGTGGGTGCTGCCTGGCAGCTGAGGTGTCCACAGACCCCTCCCCAGAAGGCCTCCATAGCCAATACCACTCCTTTCGCCCAGTGGCTCCCTTCAAGTCAGAGCAGGCCGCCCCTCCCAGTGGCAAGAGGAGCCAGGTCAGACACAGCCAAGCAGGCAGGACCCCCGCCTTCTCCTCGACCTCCAGGAGTGAGACCCCGGCCCACTCCTGCGGACTGCTCTCCAGTGGGGACCAGGGCTGTGTGGCCGCCACCAGGAAGAGGTCGAGGCCTCCAAGCCCAGGTTCCCGTGACATGCCTGACCTCTCATCACTGTGGAGGGACTGCCCTTTTAAAACCCCAGGTCTGCAGCAGAGGACCACAAACTGGGGGCCGTGGGACAGCATAACTCCCCTCACTGCTCTGCAGAATGAAGTCCCAGGTCGAGGTGGGGGCAGGCCGCGCCCTTCCCACAGTTGCAGGGGAGGCTCCTCCAGGTGTCTGGCAGTTCTCAGCCTCCTTGGTCACCTAGCCTCTTCCTTCTGCATCTGCCTCCCTGTGTCTCCACTGAAGATTCCTTTCCTTTCCACATGAGCTTGCCCAGCTGCAGGTTAGGGCCTGGCCTGAGGTGGCTGGACCCCATCGGAATCACCCCGCATGCCCTTGGGCAGGTGAGGCAGGCTGCCACCACAGGCCCTGCATGGATGTGGGTCTCAAGGAGTGCTGTCCAACCCAGCAGCCAACCACAGCTTCTCGACCCTGTTCTGTCTTGCTGGACCCTGTGGCCCTGTCTCAGGCTGCTGGTCACGGCTACTGTGGTGGCTGTCCCATCTGTTTCCCTGCCTGCTGTTGCCCCAGTCGGGTGCCTGCCTCCCCGAAGGGTCTCTGTACCACGGTGACCAGGAGGGAGTGCCCTATTCCCTGCCAAGGGTCTCCATGGCCCTGAACTAAGACGGAGACCTCTGCACCATCACACAAGCAGAACCATGCTGGGGTCCTGGGGAAGGCATTCTCAGGGAGGAGGGACAGTGGCATTTTGCCCCCACTGTGACTGCCACACCCAATGGCTCCTTTTCACGGGAGTGGGTAAGGTGTTAAGGGTCAGAAAGGCCTTGCAAACCAGCAGCAAGTATTCTTGTGAAACACACCAGGCTTCTCATGCAGGAAAAAAGTACCCGTTTTTTACCTTTTTTTCAACCAAGAAGGTAGGGAATAAAAATCACTGGGTTCACTCCGTTGAATGTTGATCAGACCAACACTGAGGGTGTCCTGGGATAGATCCACATGAAGCCAGGGGTGGGAAGACCCTCTGATCACAGTTCAGGTCTTCTTGGGAGCCTCCGTTTACCCAAGAGAAACCACAGCTGGCCACAGATGCCCTTCCCCAGAAGTGCCCAGTCAAGCTGTGACTGTCACTCACCTGGACAATTTCAAAAGTGTTTTGTGGGTCTAGTCTCAATGAGTCACACATACCGCTGCTCAACCTGGGGAAATCATCCCCTCGATTCAGGTGGGACCCACAGAACACAGCAGCAGAGACCTCATCGCTATCAGTGTCGCCGTCCCCAACTGCCGAGTGCAGAATGCTACCTGTACCTGGATCACTCTTTACCCTGGCACCCTGCACTTCCTGATGTGTTTCCTGACCCTCTGCCTGAAAGTTGGCATGGATGGAGGTTGCATCTTGAGCACCTAGAAGGTGTCTGGCATGTAAGTAGGTGCTCATTAAATCCATGTTTAATGAGCAAGTGTGTCACAGTAGGCTTCAAAGTTCTGCAGGACACCAGCGCCCCAGGTGAACAGAACCATTTCCTCTCAGATCAGCCTGTGGCCTGCCCTGCTTTTCAGATGAAGCTACTCGGAAGCCCCCAGTAGAGTCAAAACGGCCTCTGGAAAGAACAATGCATGACGGCCCCTTGGCCTAAAGGAGCAATTATGGGCTGTTAGAGAACAGCTACACATTGTCTCTGGCTAAAGTAAATTATCAGGATGGAGACTAGCAGCGCAGCAGCAATATTTGGAAACACAGAGGCCAGCCTATGAACGTGACCGACAGACTAATTGTCAACTCAGACGGGGGCCGAGTGTGCGCTGGCACAACCCCAGGGCTGCAATTACTCCATGTGAACAAAAATGAGCGCTCTTTATGTACTGAACATCATGTCTCCTCTGTCCCCAATCTCGTCTCAGGCTCTGAACTCCACGTCGCATGTAAGCCTGTCCCATTGACACAGAGACCACCATGCGCACCAGACACTTTCAGCTACAGCAGCTCCCACCTCCTGCACCATCCAGGAGAGTGGGGCTACTTCTCCACGATGGACCCAGAGAGCAGGCACGGTGCCATCTCCAACACAGAGCCATTGCTGCCCCCAATGTTCCCGTGACAGTGAGCCGCCCCATGCTCACCTGAAACCCAAGTCCAGACCCGGCAACAGCCTGATTTGCCTCTCCGGCCACAAACATTCTGCCCCCTCCACCGTGAGCACAGAGCCCTCCACTCCCCGCTGTGGCAAAAGCCACTTTGCTTGACCACGGCCTCGACAGCTGCCCCGACTCCTGCTCATGGCTCTTCGCTGGTCAAGGCTCAGTCCAGCTGAAACCAGGCATGCCTCGTGTCCCTCCCTCTGGCAGCAGCGTGATAAACCACAAGTCACCTCCATGGTGCCTGGTGACTCTGCTAGAGGCAGAGTCCATTTCCCCATGGCTGGAAGCTGGGCCAGCCTGACACTAGCTTTGGCTGACAGGAAGTGCCTAATGCCAGCCCTGAGCTGGCCCTCATGGGGTCTCCCTGCTTCTCTGCTGTTGTTGATGTCCATGTCACACCACGGCAGTCACTTTACACATCCTGCAGGAGGATAGGAGAGCAAGGGACAAGGCCAGACTTCCCAGCCAAAGCCAGTGGAGGCCAGCTGCCCCAGGCACAGGTGTACTGCCTCGGTGGCACTAGAGGAACTGCCGGCCATGTCGAGCCAAGCTGAGAAGCACCAAGTCTCCCACCCAGAGACTAGGGGTGGAAATGAACAGCAACTGTCTGGAGCCACTGGGCCTTGGGGCAATCTGTCATGCAACAGGGCAACTGGCCCAGTGCCCCCGGCAGGACAAACTCCAGCATTCTTAGAAGTCCACCTTGGCCTTGGCGGCCCTGCCTGCTTCATCTCCCATGGGGGTTTCCCTCTTGTCCACCCTGGCTGCCCTCACTGCTGAGGGGCACCCTGGGCACCTGCAGTCCTGCTGGGGCTGGAGTTGCCAAGCACCCGCCACCTCGGGCCCTCGCTTCTTGGATCGCCCCTCCATGGGTGCTGATGAGGGTCCTCCCTGCACGTCCCCTCTGCTCAACAGCGCAGTTGCAGCCCTGCCATCCCCATGCCCTCACCCTGTTTCTTCAGAGCACTGCCACAGCCTGCGTGACATTGCTGGGGCTTTGTCCCTCATTGGCTCTTCACTGGCTGTCCCCGGGAGAACGCTAACTGCTGTAACCCTGGTGCGTGGTCACTGCCATCTCACGCCTGCCAGTGACTGAGTGGCCACACAGGGGCACCAATGCAGGCCCACCACTGAGATACCTGCTCAGACACAAGCACAGCACTTCCCCTTGACAATGACTCTGGGGACAGGGCCAACCCCAGCAGGATGAGGCCGGTGGGGCCTGGGTCTCCTGAGCCCAACCCGCTTAGTCAGATGCTCAGGCTCTCTGCTTATGGCGTTTGAAATATCACAGGCCAGGGCAGGCAGAGGACAGGCCTCCCTCAACCTCCTCCCTGAAAGAGCTCTTCTGGGGCTCTTCCTGTGGGAACAGCTGGGGACATCGTCCTAACAGATACAAAGTGGCCGGAAGAGCCCACACGCTTTTAGCACTCCTTCCCTAAAGAGAAAGTCATGGGAGAAGTGGCCCTGGTGCTGGGAGCTGTCCTGAAGAGCTCCCACAGGGCACCCCATTTCCTCCAGCCTGCGAATCCAGGCAGAGACCCCTGCAGCAGGCTCCCTTCTCCTGGGAAGCGGGGATGGGTGGCCGCTCAAGGTTCCTTTTACATTCAGGCTCCCGGAAACGCGGAGCCAAGCTGGACTCTGAGAGCAACTGTGTTCCACCTCCCGGCCGAGCGCCTGAGCACTCTCCTCCCTCTCCCGCCTCGTGTGACCCACTTCTTACATGCGCTGAAGTCTCCACTTGCCCTCGTCCTCAGGACAGGCCAGAAGGCAACGCGCCTACGTGGCGAGCTCACCAGTGGTCAGTTTGAAGATCACCAAAGCCAGCGGGGATTTCCACAGCACTCTCGGTGCACAAGGGAGATTCCCGTCAGTTCCAGTGCTATTCTTGCAGGTTTTAGAAATCACTCCGCCCCCATTCCAGTCTCATCTGTTTCACTAAAAGATCTACGTTTTGAAGGAAAAAGAAATTCCACGTACAAACCAGTGGCAGGAGAGGTTTGGGGAGCCCAGTTCTGTGCTCCACCCAGGCCAGACCAGGGGACATTCAGGTGGGGGGCCTGGCCCCAGGGCATGCTCCTCGGGGAGGCTTCTGACCCTAGCAGTGCTCTTTGGCTCTCAGCAATCAGGTTAATTGAAGCCAGGTCAGGGTTCCCATCCAATTCAGAACATCCACTGAGAACAGCCCAGCCCGTGCAGCAGAGGAGCCCGGGGGACCTCGGGACAGGGTGGTCCTCTGACTTGTGGAGTGGGCAGCGGGTCTCCTGGGTTTTCTAAACCACATTGGAAGCCTCCTCTGCCCGCACACACTTCCTCCTTCCCATCACCACGATGAGCTTCACTGCTCAAGGAGAAAAGTCTGGTTTTGTAGGGTCCATCCGTTACCAAGGCAGAAACACCAGAGAGTCTGAAAGCCACTGTGCTTCCCATCGTCACCGGAGGCAAGGCCTCCGGCCACACCATCTCGCCGCCTGAGGATGCGTCTCTGAAAGCTGCAGGCTGTAGCAAGTTCCCTTCCAGGCCAGGGGTTCCACGGCCCGATTCCTACTCCTCCTCTCCGTACCAGGCAGGAAAACCGGGTAATGCCCCAGGGCCTGGCAAAGGTACGGAACCTTCCCTGCCCTTCAGCTGCGACAGAGCCACCCCCAAAGCACACGCCCCATTCAGGTGGTTTCTCCTTTCTGTCCTAAGCAGAGCAGCAGTATCTGCACCTGTCGGGGCCACACTGCTCCTCCCGGCTCCTCCCGGCTACACGCTCATTGAGGCTGCAGAGAGACCCTCAGGCAGCACCCAGAGTGTGCCTGGCTGGGCCCCAGCTCTGGGACGGAGCAGACAAGTGGTTCCCACCCCATAGAGCTCACTTCTCAGGAGGGGGATAAGGCTAAGACAAAGGAGAGAGACTGGCAAAGCCCACCTGTAGGCCGAGGATGAGAGAAGCAAAGCCACAACATGGGAGACAGCAGTAGGGCACCCCACCTGCAGGAGACCCCGGGGCAAAGTGGAGGGTAGGGGACAGCTTCCTGGCCAGATTCCAGAGGCTTAATCCGAGTTTCTGCAGGAGATCTTGAGGGCTGTGATCTGTGAGGCTGGGTAGAGAAATGGTCACCCCTGGGAGAGGCATGGGGCCAGGCTCCCCACCCAGGCCAGTGAGGGCACCTCGGGCTGCCCAGGCCCCCTGGCAACTGTGGAGACAGAAGGGAGTCCCACAGTAGGCCTGGGCACCATGGCTCAGTGGATAGTGGCTTTTCATCTAGACGTCTGGTCTTCAGCTTTGTGTCTAGCAGAGGTGCCCACAGCACCCATGATACTGCAAACCCAGGCACTGGGCCTGCCGTGAGGACCCTGTCACCCAACGTCACACACTTGTCCCAGCCTGCTGCTGGAGTCCCGAGTTCACCCAGGCCTCCTCCCCAGCCTGTGCTGCCAAGGGCAGGCGGCAGCCCCAGTATGGACACCCACAGAGAGGAGGGTGCTGTGCACAGATCAGTCTTCAGAGCAGCATGGATGGAGCCCGGATGAGCCTCGCTGCCTGCTTCTGTGCCTGAGGTGGGACCAGACGGGCAGCAGCTGCCGGACAGGTGGAGACCCAGACACCGTGTATAGCAGACTTACAGGCTGAGGCCCCAATTCTACCTGCTCTGCCCACAAAGACTAAGGTGTGGCCACCCAAGGATTCCACCTCCCAGAAGGAGGGACTTTGCAGACGTGATTATGTTAAGGACCCTAGAATTGGAGGTGACCTTGGATCCAGGTGGCCCCAAAAGAAGGGACTAGTTCAGAGAGCAGAGGAGATACACCCTCACTGGCTGGGAGGGTGATGCTTGGGGTGCAGTCACCAGCAGGAGCTAGAGCAGGCCTGGAGCAGGCTCTCCAGAGCCCAGAGGACACAGGCCCACAGAGAGTACAAGACCACAGAGGGCACGGCCCCACAGAAGGCACAGGTCCACAGAGGGCACAGGCCCACAAGGGTCACAGGTCCACAGAGGGCATGGCCCCACAGAGTGTTTGCCTTTAGCCTGAGGCTCATTTAAGCCACCATGGGGAGCCTGGGTACAGCAGCAACAGGACACAATCCAGGACTACTGGCATTTGGGGCCAGATAACTCTGCTGCAGGGCACTGAAGCATGCACTGTGGTCTTAGTGGCTACCCTGGCCTTTACCCACAAGACCTCAGCGTCTCCCTTTCCCAGGCACCATGATCAAAAAAGCCTCCACACTGCCGATGTCCCCAGGGCAACTTGCCCTACGAGAGCAGCTGATCTGATCATGTTCACCCAGACCCCTGCGAGCACCTTACTTCCTGCAGTCAGGTCCACCTCTCTGTAACTCACCAAGGGCCCTCTTGGAGCCAGACCCTGGAGGCAGAGGGGAAGTAAGCAGTGGTCTGCACCCTGGGCTCGTACCCCCAGCCCTGGAGGCAGTGGCTTAAGGGACCTCAGGTGGTGACTCCTCTCTGGCTTTAGGCATGCACTAAGCTCTGAGCACATGGGAGCCCTCGTCCCCAGGACAAGGATGGATGCACGGGTGTTGGTGAGCTCTCAGCCTTGAGCAGCCTGTACACTGGAGACCAGCCTTGTCCATATTCAGGGCCGGGAGTAGACGAAGAGGGCATCTTTATTTTGTAACTAAGAAAGAATTCATGAGCCACCAAATTCACTGCTGTTCTGCCTCCACCATCACACTGTAATTCCAGAACATTCCCATGGCCCCAAAAGAAACCTGATCCCCATCAGAAGCCACTCTGCTTCCCATACCTGTTCCCTGTCCCTGCCACCATGGCTGTGTGCCCCCGACTCTGCTCCGACAGTCCTCAAAAGAGCTACGGCTGGAGTCAAAGCCACTTCTCGATGAGTGCAGCCATATCCTGCACTCAAGAACTGCAAGTGATCAAGTGACACATGTGCTTCACAGAGGCCCGGAGGTAACTGTGTGGCTGGTTTTAAATTTTTCACACAATAAGAAGCCAGTGAATTTGAGCGCTCAAAAAAACAATAAAGCCAGCTAGCAAGCCAGCTGAGGAACCCACTCGGCACGTCAAGAGCCAGTCAACCTCCGCACTGACTGGCGGAGTCAGGCTCACTGGAGGGCAGAGGTCCCTCGGGGTCACTCCCGGTAAGCGACTCTCTCACAACAGAGGTCATCAAACAGCTTCCCATCCAGGAGGCTGGAAACACTACCAGCACCCGCGTGGGAGGCGCCTACGGCCCAGCGGTGCCCAACGCTTGCAGCAATGGAAGGCGTGACTGGCTTCCGGGGACATTCCGGGGACATTCCGGTTTTGTCACTCATTGTGTTTTACACTCAGAAAGGGTGACACCGCACGAGGGCCTGAGGCTCAAGCGTTTGGGCTCCTGCTGGCCACCGCCGCCACCACCCTACCTTCAGGACCTGCTCTAGGTTCTCCAGCTTGGCTTGGAGCTGCTGTTTCTCCTTCACGGCCAAGTCACGTTCCCTGGTCACTATGGCAAGCGTGTGGCTGAGCCGGGCATACTCTGCCTTCACCTAGGAGCAGAAGCAGAGGAGAAACAGGCCATTACAGCCTGCCCGGAAACCGCGGGCACGTCCTCCTCAGGAGCGCCAGGCTCGACCTCTTCAGGGACAGCCTCCCATCCCTGCCTCCCCTTCATAGACTCCCAGGTCCAGCCCTGCTGGGCTGAGCACCTACCACCTGGCCTGCAAGCGACACCTGACCTCCCTTCAGCCCGCCCACCCCCAGCACTACCACAGTGATTGCCTCTGGCTGGGCAGGTGACCCATCCCCTGGATGTAGTGACGAGCTGGAGTGGTTGCATGACCCCATCCTGTCCTTAGAGCCTGAGAGGGGACTCTCGCCCTTTGGACTTGGAAAGTGAGGATAGCAGACTGGAGCTGCTGTGCCGTCTGCTGTCAGGAGGGAAGGACACGGCTGACAGTAAAGTGGTTGAAACAGACACGTCGGCAGGAAGGAGAGGGAAAGGGGCCTACAGTCCCCGGAGCCTCCGACAAGCTGAGCCTGGAGCTGGTTGTCTTTCTGTTCCAATTAAATCAGTTTGTTTACAGTGATTTAAATTGTTTTCTGTCCCTTGTACCTATGAGAGTCCTAACAAACAAAATTGTCACTCGAATTGTCTAAGCGTGCTAATGTCATTGTCTTAAGGGTGGATAAAAATGGCCACAGAACCTCGCATGTGTCAGCATGCAACAGCATGCAGCTCCCCTGGGATCTCAGAGCCAGATCCGCTCCTCTTTCAGGCCACAACCCCAGGGCCATGCTATGCACTCCCGAGCAACCCCTCTGGTCTCACTGTGTCCTCAGCTGCTCAGAAGCCGGCAGGGCATGGCGAGAGGAGGTGCAGGGCCAAGTCCCACCAGCCCTGCTTATTTCAAGGTGACAGCAGGCTTCAAATGTCCCCACTCCTCCCCAGATGAGAGAGCACACTTTTTGGCTGTGTCTCAGCCACAGAAGTCCCCTCTGTCACAGAGGCTCATGCACTGGGTGCAGCGTTAGTTAGTTAGTTAGAGGCTGCCGCGTGGCGTTCCTAAGGGGGCACAGTTCTGGGGACACTGCTATTGGAACCACAGTGAGGGCTAACTGGCAGCTGCTGGGTGGCCACACGAGGCCCCGTCTTGCAGCTTGAAGATGTTCGGATGCTGAAGGTGTCACAGCCTATCAGAACTTAAGTGCCACCCGTGGGCCTCAAGCCCGGGCTACAGGTCTGGAAGCCATGGCTTCTCGTGTTCTTGCAGTCAGGGAAATGAAACTGGGGCTGACACAGGAGAGCCCGGAGGTCCAGCCTCACGCGGACCAGCAAGGGCTTCCTGCAGTACTCCTCAGCTCCTGCCGCAGCCTGATGGGAACCTTCTGTGGTTTCCATGGAAATCGGAATGAAATCCAGACTCCTCCATGGCCTAAGGGCTCCGCAGGACCCGGCCCTTCTGTCGGCTGGCCCAGCACTGCTCACCAAGCTGGGGACACCCTGGCCTTCTATGCCCTTCACAGGCTGAGCTTGTTCCCACCCCAGGGCCTTTGCACGGGTGGACTCCCTTGCCTGGCTCAGCCCCACTTGCTCCCCCTGCAGCCTGGTCTGGACCAAGCCCCTCTTCCTCCAGGCAGAGGACGGATCAGGTCCGCCTCCATGTTTGCTTTTTTCCACGGGCACTTACACTGTGGGGAATTATCCTGCATGTTTCCTGGTGGCTGCTCCTTGGGTGCCACTCCCTGTGCCCGCCAAGCCCTGAGCATCAGGGCCTGGAGAGGGCTGGCAGGGTGGGCCAGGGGAGGCAGCTTAGGGCTGGGTGCAGTGGTGGCCTGCGCTCCCCCCCCCCGTTGTGTGTTGGCCCTTCCAGTCCCATCCTGCTTGCCCTCCTGTGTCCTGCTCTGTCCCCAAGGGCCCATCTTTACTGCCGGGGTCTCCTGCAGCTGCTAACCAGGTGGTCCTCCAGCCCTGTAACTCTGTGTGCACCTCAGGGCCCCTGCTCACTCTCCTGGATTGCTTGGTTAGGGTCCTGCCATATCCCTCCAGCTAGGACCCAGAGGAAACCCTGTAACACAGACCCCTAGTGACACTCAGGCCCAGGTCTTTGCCAAGCTTCCTAAGGCCTTGCCCGGCCCCTTTCTCCAGTTACAGTGAGGACCTTATAATCAGGGAGGGACAAGCACCCACCAGTGGCACAGAAGCCGCCACTGAGCACAGTGGCACTGAGTGGAACAGGCGCCTGCACTCCTGCCCTCCCCTCTCCAGGCGCCATTGTCACCCTGGAGTCCCCTTCTGGGACTTCCTAGTGAGCTCAGTCTCTACAGGGAGCAGCAGTGACTGCCCACTGACAGACCCCAAGGAGGGCATTCTATATCCGGGAGCCACTGGCCCCACGGAGGATGCAGCCCTGGAGCCCAAGGTGAGAAGCACCCCTCACCAGCTGGCGTGCCAGGACCCCCAGCCTGAAGTGGGCTTGCATTCTGCCCCACTGACCTTCTGCCCACCTCACACCAGGGCTTCTGAGGACAAGCTGTGCGCTCACAGCCTTGGTTCTCCGTGGGCTGCAAGACCCATGCTCTGGAGGTAGGTGTGTGGCTTCAGCCCACCCCTCGCAACCGGGAAGCGCTCCCTGAGGCACAGCCAGATGCACTTGGTCATGAACCTTCTCCCGGGGACTGAGCCAGGCTGCTCTGCTACTGAAGAGGAAGATGACTTGGCATGGCCAGAGCGCCTGCAGAGGCTCCCCATAGCCCAGAGTCAGGAGCCGCAGCACCCGAGGAAGCCAGGAAGCGTTCACTGGTACAAGTTTCTTCTTTTGAATAGGCAGGATAGATAAGGAAACTCAGGTGGGCCTGGGAGGCCTCAAAATGTCTATCGGTGACATCCCTATGAAGTCCCATAATTCTTTCAATTAAAAAACTCAGGAGAGGTTGAGGATTTAGCTCAGTGGCAGAGCGCTTGCCTAGCATGCACAAGGTCCCAAGTTCAGTCCTCAGCCCTGGGGGGGGGGGGGGACTCAGGAAAGGGGAGATAGCTGGATTTTGTGACCACTGTTCACACAGCTGTCTATGGCTGGACCCCGACTTCCTCCTGGCCATGGTTTCTGATCAGCAGGTAGGCAGAGATCATAGGTTCATAGGCCATGAGCTCAATGGCCCACCTGGTACCTGGCTGGGGTGCTAGGCTGAAGAGCTGCCCCGAGACCTGCGTCCACACACAGAGCCGCACAGGTGACCTGGGCGAGGCAGTCAGCCTCCTGACTCCTTTCCCCTCAAAACCACAGGTTCCTGTGGCCACCCAGCCACATCATGTATACAGCTCCCGGCAGTGAACCCTGACCTACCAGAGGAAAAGCTGCCCTGGCTGGGAAGCCTAACAGGCCTCTTCCAGACCGGCTGAATGCGAAATCTAATTATTTTTTGAAAGCAGTAAAGAGCCTGGCTCGCAGGTCTAAAAGGCATTGAACACAGGCTCAGGCCTGTGCCCTGATTCCCAGCCATTGCCGTCCTTCCACAAGGCAGCCTGCCGGAAGGGACGCAGGCCAGCACTGCAGACACCATCACAGTGTGTACCTGAGAGGCGATCCTTGCTATGCTGGCTTCAGGGAGAATGCCCACAGCACCTCTGCTTGCGGCCACAGGTAACAGCTCCGTAATCAATGTCACTCTCAATCAGGGCTACCAAAGAGCCGGCTGCAAGTCCAAGTAAGAACCTGACAAGGGGAATTGGCTGACACCCCCCTGGGAAGTAGGAAGGTCCTTGGATTTCTGAAGGTTGTGGTGACACCCCATGCTCTCCCCACCATGAACGGGGCATGTTGAGTGAGTGCTGTGCTCACCAGGGCTAACCCCAGCCCTGCCTCCTTCCCAGACACCTTAGGATTCAGGGGTGCTCGGCACCAGGACACTTTGGGGAGCTGCTGGTATCCCACACATGTAGCTAGCCCAGGTGTTGTAAGGAAACAGCCCAGATGGGTAAGTAACAGGAACAAAGTCTATCAACTTATGCTACGTCCACGCACAAATACAGCGCAACAAAGCCCGTATATACAACACGATGACACTAATAAGAAACAATAAAAAAAAAAACAGAAGGAGGAATGGTGCAGTAGGGCAAGCAGCGGGGAGGGGGCACGGGGGGGTCCTGAAGAAGGAGATTGACCAGGTCTTGGATGTGCACAGGAGGATACGGCTTGATGAACCCCACTATTATGTGTGATTACAATGAACCAATAAAAAATAGATAGAAAGAGAAAGGGAGGGAGGGAGGGAGGGAGAGAGTCCTGCAAAGCTGGTGAGGGGTTCAGGTCTGGCCGTGACCTGCCCTCTGCTTCCTGTCCCTGCCTGCTGAGTCCCTGGGCTCTTCTGACGCCCCTGGGGAGCAGAAGGGAAGGTGAGCTCTTTTCTGTGCCTCACAGACCTGTAAAAGGCCATGTTGGGATGGCAGTGTGGGACAAGATTTCAGACCTTAAGGGAAGAAGTGCACGGAAGGACCCTGGAACCAGAGGCCAAGGCCTAGCAGCAGCTGTGACTGCCCAGGAGTGACTCATGAAGATGGGCCAAGCCACCCTAGAGTGCCTCCTACCACCCTCTACCGTTCATTCCTGTTGAAATGGGACACTCCCAGCTGAAAAGGTGGCAGGGCCTCCTTTAACTTCATGCCTCAGAGAGCAAGTCTCTCAGAGCATCCCTGAGAGCTGGCCTGGAAAGCGGAGGCTGGCGGGCCACCGGGGAAGGATGCTGACTGGAGAGCGGGGGTCATGGTGAAAGCGCGTGTTTTAAATGAGATGCACATGACCTTTGTCCTCTTGACCATGTGTAAGTGTGCAGTTGAGCGGCATCAGACACACATCCCTCTATAGCCACTGCCACTGTCCCCTCTCCACCCACCCCCATCAGTCCCCCACCCTCCATTCCACTTTCCGTCTTCATGACCTAGAAGCTCCAGGACCCTCAGGCGAGTGAACACATGTGACTTTGTCCTCATGGAGGGCCATTTCACTGGCATGAGGCCCCCAAGCTTCATCTGCCTAGCAGCAAGTGTCAGAACCTCCTTCCTGGGCTGAGTACGGTCCAGGGTGTGCCGGTACTTTGCTTAATCCATGGGTGCACACATGGGGGCTTCCACCTTTTGACCACCACGTAAGTTTGTAACATGGGCTACAAATATCTCTCTGAGGCTCTGCTTGTGATTGTTTTGGACACATGCCCTGAACTGGGGCTACTGGACCATTTCACAGGCCACCCACAAAACACAAGCTACTCATTGTCCACATCCGCTATGATTTTTCTTATATATACATCTAATATGGGGAGGAAAGGCCAAGAAGGAGGACAGGAATAACTGTTAAATCAAGAAACGTCTCATCTTCGTAGTGAATTGGCTCTGTCACCCTCCGACGCACCCACTGTAAGGCTGCAAAGTTAGCAGCTCAGAACCACCAACTGGCCAGTGGGCCAATGTGCAGGGAGCATCTCCTGTCCCAGCTGCTGGGGGCTCAGAGATGTCTAAGACCACGAGGCCACTGTGCTCACAGGGCCCTGAACATGCGCTCCACGAAGATAGGACAAGCACTGCAGAACGGGAAAACTAGGTGAGGCTGTGCAGAGAAGAGGAAGGGGGACATGGGGTAGGCAGCCTCTCCAGAAGGTGACATTGAACCTGAGACTTCAAGGACAAGAGGCTGCCAGCCGTGGGAAGATAAGAAGCAGAGAACTGCACACAGAGTAGACCACTGAAGGCAGAGACCACTTGGTGGTCCAAGGAAAAAATGGTCAGAGTGCCCAGAGCTAGAGTGAGAGGAGGACTGGCCAGTGATAAAGGCCACCACGGGGAAAACTCAGTAGTGTGTACAGAGGAGAGGAGGAGGGCCAGGGCCAGCAGATGAGGAGAGTCAGGGCTCCCAGAGAGGAGAGTCAGGGCCCAGGAGAGGAGGAGGGTCAGGCCCAGCAGAAGAGGAGGGTCAGGGCTCCTAGAGGGGAGGGTCAGGGCTCCCAGAGAGGAGGAGGGCCAGGGCCAGCAGAGGAAGAGGGTTAGGGCTCCCAGAGAGGAGGGTCAGGGCTCCTAGAGAGGAGGGTCAGGGCTCCCAGAGAGGAGGAGGGCCAGGGCCAACAGAGGAGGAAGGTCAGGGTTCCCAGAGAGGAAGCTCCAGAGTCAGCAGAGGAGGAGGGTCAGACCCAGCAGAGGAGGGTTGGGCCGTAACTTGCACTGATGAAACCTGTAGGTGAGGTACAGTCAGGGAATGAGCAGGTAGAACCCAGGCCCCCAGGGCATTTTGACCAGGCCATGGGTGGCTGAGTGGAGTGTAGCTGGAGGGAAGGGTGTGCTGGCATGGGAAGTGCCACCAGCCTGTTAGGGACAGGAGCACAGTGGAGCTCTGTAGGAGACATCTGGAGGGCAGGAGTTAGCAGGGCTGCAGCTGCTCCACGTGCCAGCCCCGAACAGCAGCTAGGTGCCTGGGGGTCTAGGCCACCTCTCCTCGGGGTGCTCCCTGCCCCCCCCCAGGGATCTGTTAATGGGGCAGTATTACCTGGTCATGCTGCCGAGCCCTTGCAGGGAGGCCTGCGTATCGGGGTGTCAGGCGACGCTCTCTCTGGGCGGCATCCTTCAGCTGGTCTTCCTGGGACAAAAGGAAAGGGCAGCAGAGATGAGGCTCCCACGTCAAGAAACTCCCTGAAGTTGAGAGCTCTGGTCTGGAAACGAGACATAGCTCCGTATGGTTTGGGAGTTTTCCTGATCCACAAAATGAGACCAGTGACCCTTTACAGCGATGTCCTACAAAAAGCAAAATCCTACGCAGAGCAGTCTGTGCTGGAAGAAGGCAGCCAGTGGCCCCTTCCAAGTTCCGGTAGCTGAGGAAAATTCTGCACCTGTGTGCTTACCCTCCACCTATTGACCCCAGGTCAGCTACCTGACCCCACGAAACCCAAGCCTTGGCCCTGCAAAGGGGGCGAGGCAGCCTCCCAAGGCAGCTTCCCAAATCCGTCCAGACTGAAACAGGTATGAAGGTGCCACTCACCACCCATCCCCGCTGCAAGGAGCCAGCCACAGATTCCCCAAAGCATCATCAGCTTCCAGGCAAGCAACCCCACACCCTGTGCCTCCAGAGCCAGAGAACGGCTCGGCAGGCTGCAAAGCGTCCCGCGAGGTTGAGGGAGACCTCCAGGGAAAGGCCGAGGGGGAGGACGGAGCAACAGCTGGCGCCTGCTCAGACCTGTGCACCGAACGACGGGCATCTCCCTTCATGCACAGGTATCTCGGGAGCACGGGGAGGGGGCACTGGTGGCTTCATAGCTAAAGCAGGCTCAGGCCCCACTGTCCCAGGCAGCCGCAGGGCATGGTCGCCACTCCGGCACGCACTTGGGGAGCATTCAGGAAGTGCCTGCTGCTCTCCTTTCTGATGCGGCTAGGACGCTAGACAGCGGAAGACTTACCCTCGACCGCCTCATAACTGACACGTGCAGGACCGGAGCTGTCCTCCCAGAGAAGGGGCCCCTTTCCCAATTAATCAGCACCACCCAAGGAATGCCAAGCAATGTGGAGGTCACCCTAGGCTTCGGCTGCATCCTTGAGACCAGAAGGCCTCCCAAAGATGTGGGCTTATAGCCGCAACACGACAGTGCGCCTCCCAGCAGCCAGCGCGGGGGAGCAGCGAGGACAACTCACAGGAGGCGGAGGAGGAGGCTGGGCGGGTCCAGGCAGATCTGCAGACACTGAGCCTGGGGTCTCCAGGCCTGGAACGGGGCCAGCACCTGGAGCCTCAACTCACACCTGCGCACACCTGGTTGGCTGCAGCCTGCAGAGACCACCGTGGGGTGCGACCCTGTCATCTGCTGACCACATCGGAGGGCCGGTGATTAAGCCTGACAATACCCACCCACGGCCTGGAGACGGGAGTGTGACTCACACAGGGCCGGGACTGCAGTGAGCAGGGACGTCCAGAGCATTTGCCGCACCATGTCCCTGCCAGCCGTCTTCAGACCTGGAATAAGGGTGCGAAGACAGGCGGGACCTCCCCACATCTCAGCTACCCCAGGATGACTCCCAAACAATGCAAATAGTCACCTTAGGGCCTCCAAGCTGAGAGCCATGTAAAGCAAGGGGAAGCTCAGGGTGACAGGACAGCAGACACATGGGCAGCACCTCCCCAAGAACCAGCAGCACAGGGTGGAGGCACACTCCCTGCAGCCCAGGAGGAGGGGCGCCCTCGCCTGCACTCTACAGAGGAGCTCACCTTGAACGGGCTGGATTGGAGGGGAGCACAGGGTGGAGGCATACTCCCTGCAGCCCAGGAGGAGGGGCGCCCTCGCCTGCACTCTACAGAGGAGCTCACCTGGGGGATGGCTCTGAGCACATGGGCTGGATTGGAGCTGTGTGTGCCCCTGAACTCGCCCTTACAGAAAGTACCAGCAAAGGGGATTGTAACCCACTGTCCTGCACCAGTGCACCACTAGGGGGTAGCCTGATGTGATTTTGCAGCCACTTTAAGTAAAATTATAGGCAAAAAGTGAAATACAGTGAGGCCAGGGAAGGAGGAGGCTGGACCAGACGCAGGAAGGGGCGCGAGACACAGGTGGGAGATGGGCCAGGCGCAAGAACACTCCGAATGGACCAGAGAGGTGGCGAAGGGCCCCCGCCTGTGTGTGCCATGCAGGAATGTGACCAGCATCACTGCAGGCTTGTCTTCAGGACCTGTCCCTATGGCTGTGAAATTTCCCTGTTCTGATGTGTCTGCTACTAATTCAAATAAAGACCCACATCAGGTCCTTCCCAAGATGAACACATCTTCAAGTCAAATGTGGCTGAAATGGAGCGCTTGGTAAAAAACAGTCAGACCTATTCCAAGTGTTGGTGGGGTGGGCGAGGGGTGCGGGAAGTCACAGGGCAGCAGGTACTGCCCACGGGCAGGAAGAGGAAGAGCAGGTACCCGAGCAGCCCTCACCCACCTGCTGCTGGCCAAGCTGTCCTCACCCAAAGTTCCTATAGTGAAGCCCTGTGCCCCAGGAGGCTACCTTTGGAGAGAAGGCCTGGGAGGTCCTAGGGTGGTTCTGATCTGACAGGACTGCTGTCCTTGTAAGCAGAGGATAATTCGCCCCACCCGCTCCATGGACTCCTCCCCTGCTGCCAGGTAAGGACATGGTGAGAATGTAGCAGCCCACAAGCCGGGAAGGGACTGTGCTAGGAATGGACACTGCAGGACCCCTACAGTCACCTGACTGTGAGGGGGAACATCTGCTCTCAGGCCACCTGGACTGTGGCACTTGGCTATGCTGCCAGAGCTGATTCACCACCCCAGCAAGGAGAGAGAGGGTCCAGAGTTTCCCCCAGGCTGCCCAGGAAGAGACTGGGTCTCCACACCCCATCCCCACCAAGTCTGCAAATTAAATCCAAGTTCATTGGCACGATGGCTTCTTCCCTGGAGAGAAGCAAAGGCAAGAAAGGAGAGGCACATTCTCCCAATGACTGGGGGTTCTGCCGCTTCTGGGCCCCAGCCTCAGTGGGCCCCCCTCCAGCCCGTTGGCCACACAGACAGCGCAGGGCACATGTGTGAAGGTGGCAGCAATGTCAGTGGCTGTGGGAAGCAAGGAGAGAGCTCTGTGACTCCTAGGACAGGCCTGGGCTCAGCAGTGGGTCAGAGGGTGCGGAAGACCAGGCGTGGGGTGCAGGAAGGCCAGGTGCAGGGTGGGGGTTTGGGCTCCCTGGGCTTGCAAATCTTTGGGGATGGGCCAAGTGCTCAGGAGAGACCCTGACATGGTCCTGCTGAGGAAGTCCACTACACAGGTGTCCCTGGAGTCATGGCAGAGGAAGTCCCAGCAACACCTCCAAGAAGGGAGGGAAATGTGGATGTTGGAATGGCAGACGGGATACTACCGATGGGAGGCAGGAGTGGGAGGCTTCAGAAGGACACAGGAGCCACGGAAAGGAGGAGATGAAGGTTCTGGAGACAGTGGCAGGAGAGAGCGGCACAGAGGCCTCTGTCCCCACCTCAGTGAGCAGAGCGCAGGCAGCTACTGGAAAGGTGGGAGCCCAGCTATGGCCGAGGTGACACCATCCTTGGGGCCTGCAGGTTGAAGGTGGGCACATGAAGAAGGTGCAGGGAGGAGAGAGAAGAGAGGGCTTCGGGTGAGGCCGCAGGAAGGAGGCAAGCAGGGTGCTCACATTTAATTATGCAGGCACCACCACGTCCTGGCTCACATGCTGAGCCAAGACCCGTCTCTCTACTCTCCACCTCCTCTCTAATGTCACCCAGTCCTTACAGAGGCCAATGCTGTTATCATGACTCTTGCCATTTGAGGAAACTGAGGCATGAGGGGCTGCAGCCTGAGCGGTAGCCTCCGCCAAGCAAGGGTGTTGGAGCCGGGGCTCTCCACGGGGGCTCCCCACATGTGCCGCAAACTGGGCTCCCTTCCTGAAGAGCGTGGCGTCTGGTCCTGAGGGTGGGGAACAAGACTCAGAAGCTCCTGGAACTGGAAGGTTCTGGATGCTCCTCCAGCTGCCAACTGCAGCACAGCCTCGGGGGCTATAAACTCTCAGCAGGCAATTTTATTCCCTGACGTCCAACGTGAACCGGCGCACATGTTCTCCCACGCGCTCTGCCAGCTCTCGCGCTCATGCAAGTCCAGGATGAGAGGCGCCTCTGTGGGTACAAAGCCAAAGACATCCCAGGGGTGACGCCCAAGATTCTGCGGGAGTTTGGGAGCCTCCCTCAGCCAGCTGCGAACGGCTTACAGACGGGACGTGTCACAAGCTGCAGGGTGCACGAGGGAGCTGGCGTTTTTAACTCCCCTCTCTCTCTTGTCTGATAATTCACTTTGGCTTAAAAGCCGTAAGGGTTTTATGACAGTTTTATCTCTGGGCACATGCAGTATGTTAGGGATCATAAATAGGCACTCGCATTAGGCTCAAACGTAACTGGTTATTGCGAGAGCCGTGGCTTCATGACGCTGTGTTACAGAGGGTGGCATCGTCATCAACTGAGACAATGGAAGGGAAAAACACAAAGCTGACCCTGGAACTTCTGATGACATTTGTCCTCCTAGGAAGGGTTCACAAGTGACCCAGCCTGGTGGCACAGGCAGGGTGGCAGAGTGGCTGCAGGGGATGGGGGCTGCAGGGTGGAGAGCTGGTGAGGGGTTCTGGAGGAAGGGAGGAGAAAACCAGAGTGGGCAGGGGCTGCTTTGCATTGCCCAGGGTCCCATGGCCTCTCCAGGGCCCCCTCCTGCCCCTGCGGCCGATGCCCAGGGCAATGGCTAGTCCTCCCTCGCTGTGGGCCTTGGTTTGGGACCTAATCCTCACGTTACCGAATGTGATTTTAGGAAAAGCACCTCACCCTTCCAAGTGCTCCAGGTAATGTAAGTGAGATGATTCCCGTAGATGCGCTGGGCGAACTGTAAAGTGAAGTTTGGATGTGAAATGTGGTTACGCAAATGAGGGGGCGGCTTCCACCCCACTGTGTGATTGGGGGATGGGGGAGGGTCCCAGGCCTCTGAGTCCCTGTTCTGAAAGAGCCTATCAAGGAGCCCTTGCTCCAGCTGTGCCTCCTGCTCCCACACCTGGTGTTGACTCCAGCGTCATGTTTCAGGCCAGGCGAGGCCACATTCATCCACCTTGGTTGGTGCCTTCAGAACACAGGCTGCCTCCACAATAGCAGGGCTGTACTTGGGGACATCTGAGATGCCACACAGCTCAGAAGGGCCCGATCACAACCCTTGCACACCTTGGGTGAGGACAGAAAATGAAAAAATCGTAGGGACTCTTCAGAACGCACAGCAGAATCACCCAGGACCAGCACTCTGCTCCTGGACGCTCCTGGGGCACCCAAAGCAGGGTGCGAACCTTCATCTGCGTGCATTCCCGCAGCCCTGTCCTGGGTCAAGATGGGCAAACGAGGCATGCGTGCGTCAGCAGATGAATGCTCTACCAGGTGCAGGTCACACGGTGGAATATTATTCAGCCTGAAAAAGGAAGCAGCCAGGCTGTGACGTGGGGGCTCACTTGTACTTTACCCCACTTATGTCGAGTATCCCAAACAGGCAGATCCGTGGAGACAGAGTAAGCACCTTGGCAGCTGCCAGGGGCAGAAGAGGAGGGAACAATGAGTGACAGCTTCCCTTGGGAACCAGAGGTGGGGGTTGCACGGCACCGGGAAGCCCCTGACAGGATGGTTAAGCCTAGCTCAGGTGAGTCTTACCTCTTTAGCTCTCCACAGAGCCAGAAGTGCTATGATGGAAAAAGCCAAAGTTCCCCC
Organism: Aplodontia rufa; assembly: GCA_004027875.1. Lineage (NCBI taxonomy): Eukaryota > Metazoa > Chordata > Mammalia > Rodentia > Aplodontiidae > Aplodontia > Aplodontia rufa. Next base: position 48,553 of record PVKS010004905.1, on the reverse strand, counting down.
AGGGCCTCCCCAAGCACGCCGGCCTCTGTCCTCTGCACCCCTGTGCTGGTCCTCAGCCCCGCAAGGGCAGGCTCCCACAAGGTTAGCAGGAAACCTGCCCGGGGGACAGACGGAGACTTGCAGGTCGGCTACTGCCTGAGGACCGCCGGGTGATCTCAGCCTGCTGGCTTGGGAACTGCACCCTGCACAGCTGTGGCTCCCCGTTCACTCTGGGCAGCATGACAATTTACCACCTGTGTGCCCAGCTCCTGAAGGGGGGCTCCAGGGTGCCTGTGATGAACACGCTTAGAATAATGCACGTAGCCGGAGTGGCCGCGGGGATCACATGGGAAGGACCCACCCATCGCTGACCGTCACCCCCCTCTGCGCTTGCCTACTGCTCATGTGCACAGGAGAACGTATCAATTGTAACTCTGCTAATGGAAATGATGGGCCTCCCTGGGCTCTTCCACAAATAAAAAGCAATGAAAATATTTAAGTGCCTTTTTAAGAAAGCATTTGCTTCTACAAGGGGTGATTTATCAGTGTGGCCTCGAGACAGCACCCTTGAGAGCGCCTCGGCTTCCTCTCTGCTCCCAGGCGTCCTCTTCAGACTGCAAATTCCCCAGCACGGCCACTTCAGTCCCAGAGGCAGACGAGACCCAGGGTTCTGCAAACTGGCCCCAGGACAGGTGCCACAGCTCTCCCTGCACCCAGTGGGGCTCTTAGGAAGACTAGGTTCTTCCCCAAAGCTGCTCATCGTGACTGCTTGGTTGACTGGTGGCCGACTGCATATTCTTTCTGCCCCACCAACTCGGAGACCTGCAGAGTCTGAAAACGCGTTCCAAGTTTAGAGCCACCTCTGTCTTCTCACCACGTGATCCATCTGTGCAGTAAAATATACAGAGTTGCACAAATCACAGGTGCCAACCCGTGTAACCACAGCCTGGGTAGAGATAAGAACCCTCTGGTTGCCCAGATGGCCTCTCTCCTGCATCCTCGCGGTAGAGACTCCTCCAGAAGGGTCCCAGCTCTCTGTGGCTGCTCAGCACAGATATAAACACCTTTCAACCTGGACATCTGCCATGGTGCCCCAGCCCCCCACCCCACCCTGTGCCCGCAGAGCAGCTTGCTCCTCCACATGGCCTAGAGGACTTGTTCAAGGGTGTTCTGAACTGTATCCCTTCCTGCCAACTCACACTGAACACTGGGATGTTACAGTTTGGGTACACTGAAAATTCTGTTGCAAAGTGCTCGCACATGGACGTGTGTGTCTCTGGTGAGCACCACGCAGGGATGGAGCTGGCGGCCACACCACCTGCAGCCTTGAAAGGCGACTTCCCTGTAGCCCAGCTCTCACCCCGACGCACAGCCAGTCCTTCCCCGTGGAAGCCACCCAGGTGGGCCCAGGGGCCCTCAGTTCTGTGAACACAGCAGCGCCCACCAGGCCAGCAATGCCACCTTCCAGAAGGCCAAGGTGCTGCAGAGCTCCAGCAGGCTTCCCTTCCGCAGGCACGCTCAGCCCTGACGTCACCTTGCAGAGCAGCGGGCCTGAGCAGCGGTGTTGGGACTGCACAGAGCAGAGCCCTTGCGCAGCTCAGCCCTGCTGGCCCATCCAGGCCTTCTATTCTGGATGAGTAACCAGGGATCAGCATGTGTACGAGAAGTGTCCCCATTTGAAAACGTTGGCGCTTGGGGCGGAGCTTGGCAGTGTCACTCAGCATCTTGTCAATCCCATGCATGCTCCCGGCCCATCTCAGGCGGACTCCCACCAGCCAGGGCCTCCGAGAGTTTCCTGCCCACCCACAGGAGCAGCTTAGGCTCAGATTTCACATGTAACTGGGTCACTTTTTGTCACCTGAAGGCATTGTGGTTTCCACACCAAAGCTTAGTTGCCACTCACTTCCGTTCTCCAACACTGCACCTCTGTAGTGCTTTAAACAAAGGTTATTTAAAAGGGGTTCAGGGAACCCCCCAATTCCTACTTAAGTGACTCCAACCCTGTAGCTGCAAGGGGGAGCCAGGGTCTTGCACTGTTGGCAAGACCGTAGAGAGGATGCAAGAGAGCAGCGCCGTGTAGCCCGGTATCCGGGTGTAGATACGGTGCAGAGCCCAGACCTGTGTGCTGGGCTGGCGCCTGGGCATCTGCCTCCCTGAAGGCCTGCTGCTGCTATCTGTGGCTCCACTCAGGGAAGAGGGCAGTGGGGAGCAGGCCAGGCTGCACCCACAGCCACTGACACAGTTTGTCCCAAGCAGGTGGTGCCTTTCCCTGGCCTTTCAAAACATGGAGTGAAGTCCTGAGAAAGCTCCCTCCTCCCACCACTGAGTCCTTCTGCAGAGCCTCCCTGCAGGTCTGAACATGGTGAGTCCACCCAGAGCCTGTGCCTGGAGGAGGCAGAGTCTCCACAACCCACCACACCCTGCCCCCAGCTCAATGCCAGCGCCATCGCATCCTGAAGGCCTTGCGTCAGGCCTGTGAAGTTGCTCACTATTTATGACACATGTCTTCAGGGTGAGGCACAGAGCAATCAAGTGACAGGACCAGGGATGTGTGTAAGAATGAGAGAAAGGGCAAGAGCGAGGGCTGAGCAGTTACGGTGCTTGCCAGACATGTGCAAGGACGCGGGTTCAAACCCCAGCACCACTTACGCAAAGAAGTGTTGGAGCAATGAAAGCCATGTGAAAAACTAAATAAAATTGATTCTCTCTATATATATATCTCACTGTCCCTCTCCTTTCAAAAAAAGAAAGAAAGAAAGAAACAATACTAAAAATACATAAATAAAAGAAAGAAAGAAAAAAGAAAGAGAGAGACAGAGGACAGAAGCAGAGGCAGAGACAGGCGGCTGGGAGCTGGAGAGGCCCCTTGTCCATGGATATATATGCATTTTTGAGACCAGATACCATTCTTGCCAGCAGCCCCTGCCTTCAGCAATGCCCATGGTCCCAGAGTGGGTTGACCGCTTTCACCCTGTACTTCACAGTGGTTGACTCACTTTACCCCCAAGTAACAGAACCTCAGGGATAAAGATGATGCTCTCTCCTGGCCTTATCATTCCCCCTCTGGCGGTGGTTTCCAAACAGCCCTGAGAAGTCTAGCATCAAAAACTGCGCATCTGGGCTCCTGTTCAATTCCTGCTGCTTACCCAGGGCATGTACTGGCGACCTCTGAAGTGACCTGTGCCTGCCCACCCTGGCCCTGGAGCCCTGGGGGAGGAGCTCTGCAGGTCTGGAACTTTGGGTCCTGGAGGTGAGCTGGGCTGGCCTGTGCCCCCCACTCCTGGGTCAGGCTGGGCTCCCTGGCTGGCTTCCAGAGAATGGTGTGCAGACAGGAGGGCAGTCACGTTGCAGAGGAGTCCCCACGGTCCCCTGTCACCAAGCCACCAGGATTACATCAGGTAGACTTGATTTGCCTCAGGCAGTTTCCCTCAAAACCTGTAACCTACTCCACAGACCAGCTTGGAGACTTGATGTGCTCAACATAGCCAGCAGCATCCAGAAGTGTCACTGTTATGGCACAGGGGTGGCTGAGAAGCCACACACACCGTGCAGACCAGGGAGGAGATGGCAAAGCAGCTTGCTGGACGGGGTCCCGCAGCAGAGGCCGCAGGGACGATCCCAGCTCTGCTGAGACAGATCAGATGCAGCCAGCAATGCTGGAGCTGGTCCAGGGGCGGCCTTCTGAGCAGATGTGAGCCCGCAGTTTATTGTTTTGGCTCTGCCCCAAAAGTCACGCCTTCAGCCTCTGTTGCTAGCATTCACAGTGAATGCTGCTTCCGCTCCCTCCAGCTGGGCTGGAGTGTGACCCATGCCCTCCCAGGGTCGCTGCCACATCAACATAACCTTTGTACGTGCAGAAGCTGGCACACGTCAGAAGGAAAACACCTGTTAAGCTGCTCCCCGTGGGCTCCTCCCCCCAGCTTATATGCGCCCGGTCCCTCGGGTCGAGTTGCAAAGGGAAATCTTTTCCTGCTGTAAATTCATCAGCCCCAGAAAAGAGAGCGAGACACCCTGCCTGCTCTGGGGGACAGGAAATAAGCTTCCCACATGCCCAGGTTGGAGAAGTCACAGAGGCACAAGGCTGGACTCGGAACCAGGTCACTCTTCAACCTGCCAGCTCTGCTCAGGCTAAGGCCAGGTAGAAAGGTGGCGGATGTTGCACGTGCCCCGTCTCTGGACCCAGCTGCCAATGACTTTCCTGCTCCATTTCTATTCCTGCAGGATCCGTAGACTCCAAAAGCTGACCAAAGCAAGAAGCCCATCTATGCATTGCTCAGGGTGCAGTACAAGGGACTCGGCTAGTCCCCGGCATTCACATCATTCAGAACGGCGGCACATGACTGGCTTTGGCCTGCGATGCTTCATGTGGCCCCAATTATGAATCTAAATAATTGTCAACATTTAGCAACTGGAAATTTAATGCACAAATAAAGATTTTCTGTGGGAAAAAAATTCAGAAAAGTTGGCAATGCTAAATCTGCATTTCCATATGGCCCCATCGAGCTAGAAGCATCCTTCTGTTTGCCTTGGCCTAACTGTTCTTACTCATTTCTGAGCCTCTTTAGGAATCTGAATCTCAGAGGATCTGGATGAAGAACGGTCGCAGAGCAAACCTGCCTCAAAGTCCCAGGCCTCATTCAAGCTATTTGGTATTTGTTTTACCCAAATACTAGTGATTTACACACACAAAAAAAAGGCCAATTTGGAGGCTGAAGGTCTAAGCTCAGGCGGCCCCATCTGTCATGGAAGGCAGAGGACATCCAGGTGGGAGCTTATGAGAGAGAGACCAGCCAGATAGGGAACTGAGAGGCCCTGGAAGGTCAGCACTCCCCTTGTGAGGAGGAGCCTGCGAGCTGGCCACCTGCAGTACCTCACCTCTTAACATCCAGCTTCTCAGCTCCACCTCCAAGGACCCAGCATCCCCTGCCTCCCCACACTGCGTGCCTGTCTGCACCTCAGCTGGGGGCCACACCTGAGCACCTTCCTCAAGGGGTTAAGCAGATTTCACAGCATTCGGGTGAATAAGTGAGCCACGAGCTTAGGTCCACTGCAGGTCCCAGCTGCAGAGAACCAAAGTCTTTCCCTCCCTGGGCTCCAGCCCCACAGTCACAGGCGCCAACACCTGGGCTGGCCTCCTGACCCCTTGCATCACCTCCGGGAGGACATGGGCGTCTCTGCACAGTGACTTCACAGCCAGGCGCGTGGAGGCAGGTGAGACCCAGGCCAGGCCTGCGGCCAGTGGATGTGCAGACCTGAGGCTCTCTGGTCAGCGACTTCTGTGGCCTGGAGGCTGATTTTGTTTACCAAACAAAAAATTTGCATTCATTTACCTAAGTCCCTGTCATTATAAAGCCTTTTGGAAAAACATTTTCTATGCATATATAGGTATATAATTTAGGGATGTAATTTTATGCACCTGACCACATACAGTTTGCTTATTTTCTGCTTCTTTATATCCCAGCAGATCATCCGCATGCACATTTTATGAACATATATATGAAACACATATTCACACATATTTGATCTATATTCCAGTGTCAGCCAATGTTATTAGGGAAATAAAGAAGGAAAGGGAAGTAGAGACTTCTAGAGCACTCGGCCAGGAAGGTGTGCTCTGAGCAGAGCTCCAGGCAGCTCATGGGAAGCCTCCTAACAGAGCAGCTGGGGCAGGGACAGCGTGGGAGAGAAGGCAGTGTCGGCTCTGGAGCAGGGGGATCTCATCCAGAGGAGGAGAAGCTACAAAGGGCTTAGAGCAGGTATGTACCTGCCCCAGTGTAGGTTTTAAAGGGTTACTTTTGAGGAGAGGAGGGATGTGCAGGACAGGTTGTAAGAGGACAGGGCCAGCATCTTGCTGGCTGGGCAGGGCAGGTGGAACTGAGGGTGCAGGACGGAACTGGGCTAGTCTCGGCACATCTCAGACGTGTGCTGACAGCCGTGTGGGGTGCCTTGAGTGCTGAGGTCATGGAGCTACTTCAGGGCAAGGGGATTCAGACCAGAGGAGGCAGCAGAGGGAGGGCCACTGGGCTCACAGACTCGAACTTAAAACTAGGGGAAAGCGCAATCCTGCGCCTGGACTCCAGCCGCCCCTTCCCTGGAGCAGGCAGAATGGCTCTGGCCTGTCTCCCCATGACTCCCTGCTAGGCTGCTCTGCCAGTAGAGGAACTCCTGACCCCGCCCTGCCACAATGCCTAGGAGAATTCTGCGGGGCGCCCAGGGTCACCCCCTGCTGTCCACAGCCCTCTCCCTGCTTTCTTTCAGCCCCGATGCTATGGGTTCCCCTTCTGCCAGGACAGGTGAGGCCACCTGCAGAGGAGGCCATGCCACCACAACCACACTGTGCACTCCAGGCAGCTGCACTCCTGAGACCACTGTCCTTGCCCACGTGGGCATGGGCGTCTCCTTGTTTTAAAATGTGATCTCAGCACCACGCCCGTGAAAGCCTTTTTGGTCCGTGGCTTTTTTCCCAGAGGAACAACCGCGGAGTGGCACTGGCAACAGCATCACGTCACAAAATAGATCATATCCTAGTTCACAAAGGAAATCTCAGAATGTGTAAAAGGTAGATATTATTCTATGTATCCTATCAGACCATGATGCCATGACCCTAGCAATTACCAGCAAATACACAAATTACATATATGCTTGAAGACTGTATGACACCCTATTAAATGAAGAATGGATCCAAGAAGACATGAGAGCAGAAACCAAGAAATTCTTGGAAGCAAATGAGAATGAAGACACAACATATTCAAACTTTTGGGACAGAATGAAAATATTCTGAAGGTAAAAATTTATACCAGAGTGTCTCCATTAAAAACAAAGAGACCCCAAATAAATAAGCATATGCTCCACCTCAAATCCCTACAAAAGGAAGAACAGTCTAAGCCCAAAGCCAGCAGGACAGAAAACAATCAGTATCAGATCTGAAATCAATGAAATTGAGAACAACAACAAAAAGAAATAAATAAAAAAAATCAGTGAAACAAAGAGGTAGTTCCTCAAAAAAGATAGACATTAAAAAAATTTAAAAATTAAAAAAAATTTAAAAAAAGATAGACATTGATAGACCCCTATCCCATCTCACAAAAAGAAGGAAGGACTTAAAGCAAATCAGCAAAATCACCAATGGAAAAGGAGTGATCATCACTGACCCCACAGAAAGCCAATAGATTATCAGAACATATTTTGAAAAACTATATTCTTCAAAATTAGATAATCTGGAAGACATGGACAAATTTCTAGACACATGCAACATCCCAAAATTGATGCAGGATGATATTGAAATCATAAACAGCCCAATAACAGGCACCGAAATCCATACAGCAATTAAAAGCTTTCCAAAGAAGAAAAGCCCAGGACCTGATGGATTCCCCACTGAGTTTTACCACACATATGAGGAGGAGCTAACGCCTCTCCTTATTAAGTTATTCTAAGAAATTGAAAAGGAGGAAACTATCCTAAATAACTCTGATACAAAAACCTAACAAAGACACACCAAAAAAAGAAAACTACAGACCAATATCCCTGATAAACATTGAGGCAAATATCCTTAAGAAAGTTCTAGCAAGCCTCATTCAAAGACACATTAAGAAGATAATTCATCACAATCAAGTGGGCTTCATTCCAGATATGCAATGCTGGTTCAACATATGCAAAACAATAAACGTGATTCATCACTTAAACAGAATTAAGGACAAAAACCATATGATCATGTCAGTAGATGCAGAAAAGGCCTTTAATAAAGTACATCACCCATTTATGCTCAAAACTCTAGAGAAGACAGGATCAAAGTAAGTTATCTTAACTATGTGAAGGCCATACATGACCAACCCTCAGCTAGTATAATACTAAGTGGAGAAAAGTTGAAAGCATTTCCGCTAAACTCAGTAATGAGACAAGGCTACCCACTCGCACCAGAGACTCAAGCCAGAGCAATCAGGCAAGGAAATCAAACGGAAAAGAATAGGAAGAGAAGAAGTCAAACTATCTCTTTTTGCTGAAGACACCCCCCCAAAAAAAAACCACCAGAAATCTGCTTGAACTTATAAACAGATTTAGCAATGTGGCAGGCTACCAGATCAATACCTATAAATCAAAAGCTTTCCTATACACTAACAATAATAGAGCAGAAGAAGAAATCAGAAAATTGGTCCCATTCATAATATTCTCAAAAAGAATAAAATACTTGGGAATTAATCTAACAAGGGAAGTAAAAGACCTCTACAACAAAAATTCTTGAACACTGAAGAAAGAAATTGAAGAAGACTTGAGAAAATGGAAGGATGTTATGTGCTCTTGGTTAGACAGACTTAATATGATTAAAATGGCCATTCGGCCAGAAGTGCTATAGAGTTTCAATGCAATCCCCATCAAGATACCAATGTCATTATTTACAGATACAGAAATTCATTCATTTGGAACAACAAGAAACCCAGAATAGCCAGAAAGATGAAACAGGTAGATTCACAATACCAGATCTAAAACTATACTATAGAGGTATAGTAACAAAAACAGCATGGTACTGGAACCAAAACAGGAATGAAGATCAATGGAATAGAATGGGAGACTCTGAAACAAACTCACAAATCTTTAAACATCTGCTATTTGACAAAGGGGCCCAAAATATAACATGGAGGAAAGACAGCCTATTCAACAAAGATGCTGGACAAACTGGACAGCCACCTGCAGAAAGTTGAAATTAGATCCTTATCTCTCAGCTTGCACAAAAATCAAATTGAAATGGATCGAGGAACTAGGAATTAAACCAGCTACCATACAACTGCTAGAAGAAAAATTAGGAGCAACACTCCAGCATTTGGGAATTGGCAACAACTTTCTCAACAAGACTCCCAAAGTGAAAGAATTAAAGTCAAGAATCAATGAGTGGGATGCCATTAAATTAAAAAGCTTTTGCTCAGCCAAGAAATTGGTCAAAACTGTCAAGGGAGAACCTATGGAATGGGAGATAATCATGGCCCATGAATCCTCCAACAAGAGACTAATATCCAAAATTTACAAAGATATCCAAAAACTGAACACCAAATATAATCGATAAATGGGGGTGTGATAATGAGGGTAACTCTGGTTTAGGAGCAAATGCATAACATATTGCTATTGTATATGCATTTATGACTGTAGAACAACTCTACTCCTTAATAAAATAAATAAATAAAACATGTTTATTTTATTAAGATACAGAAAGGCCTGGTCCTCATGCCATTGCTTGTCACTCACCCACCAGGCCTGTGGTCAGGGGATCCGGGTCCATCACAGCCCCTGCAGCAGGGTCCAAGGGGAGGGCAGGAGGGTCTCTGTGTGAAAGGCAGCCAAGGCAGCTCACCCTCCCAGCCCTGTGATGTGGGGTGTGTATCACCGCTGTACCACCCCTCCTGAGCCCTTCACCCTCAGCACTCCGCTCTGTGGGGCTGTGGGGGCAGATGGTCTTCCCAGAGAGATGACCCACCACGCTCGCACGAGCACACTGCAGGTGTGGGGATCCACATTCCTCCGAGCCCCACATGGCCGCTCTTTACCACCAGGTTCACAGATCTAGAACATCATTGTGGGGCTTCAAGGGACAGCAGTACTGGGAAGGCTGTGCCCAAAATGGGGTCACTTCTGCACCAGGGAATCATCTTCTCATGGCATGAGAAAAACACATTAGTAAAAGATCAAATCACTTATTAGGTAAAATTGGAATTGCCTTCTAGCTGAGTCTACCCTGTAGCAACCCTGCAACAGGGAAGCTGGAACAGCAGGCAGGAGGCTGGAGGGGGCAGAGATCCAGGTGGGCACCTGGGAGCTGCACCCTGAGCTCTCCAACGCCTTGGGGAAGCTGAGGAGGCACACAGGAAAGCCCATGAATTCTGCCACATCAAAAAATTGGTGCCAGGCTCTGAAGAAACACACCTCCACCTCCAGGAGCTCCAGACATGGCACCTCCTCCAGGCCACAGAGATGCTGCTGATGCCAGCACTGCTGCGATGTGAGTCGTGCTCACCCTGAGCCCGGGGATGTACGCAGTGCCCACCCAGAGCACGGGGATGTATGCAGTGCCCACCCTGAGCCTGGGGATGTACATGGTATCCACTGGGTGCCAGGGATGTACACAGTGGCCACCGGGAGCCAGGGATGTACACGGTGCCCACTGGGAGCCAGGGACGTACACGGTGCCCACCCTGAGCCCGGGGATGTACATGGTGTCCACTGGGTGCCAGGGACGTACACGGTGCCCACTGGGAGCCAGGGACGTACACGGTGCCCAATGGGAGCCAGGGACATACACGGTGCCCACTGGGAGCCAGAGACGTACACGGTGCCCACTGGGAGCCAGGGATGTATGCTGCGCCCACCAGGAGCCAGGGATATACGCAGTGCCCACTGGGAGGCTGGGGACGTGAGTCCTCTGCCTGAGCAGAGAGCCTTCATTGCTCAGGAATCAGTGCTCACGGAGGCCTCTCTCCGCAGGCCTCTGCAGGGCTGTCTCTGAGGTGCAGCTGCCTTGGTTTCTGTTTTTATCCATCGTTTCCTCTGCTTTCTAAACCTCCTGATGATGGGCACCTCAGTTTCTGGGAGAATTTTTCACTTGTTCTCGAAACCTCTACTTTTGTCCAGGTCTTGGGATGGTTCTTCCTCCCCTTCTCTCCACTGACCCCAGTGCCAGTCACGCTGCCTTCTGGCAACCTTCCCCTCCATCCAGCCTGCCTTTGCTTTCTGGCCACCCACGTCCAGCCTCTGCATGTCCCCAAGGGGAGGAAACACTCTGCCCAGTCACAGTCACCCACAGACACAGTCGTCCCTACTCCTCAGGGAGCTGGGCTCAGGGCTCCTGGCAGGTTGAGAGTTGGTCCTCAGCCCTCTTTGGAGCACAGGCCATTCACGGATGCTGAGCCACAGCAAGCAGCAGCCTACTGTCACCCGCTGCCCCCTCCCTCTGTCCACATGGCATCTGAGCATGTTGGCTGCTCCCAGGAGCCTCGCACCATGGCCCGCAGCAGAGTGCTGTGGTCTTCGGGTCAGGACTCATAGGTGAGTGGAGGCCTTGGCACTGGCACAGCCGGGGGGGCGGGGGCCCAGGGTCTGCAGAGCAAGGCTGCTGTCTACTGTCTACAGCACCACGAGAACCAGAGGGCCACAGGATTTGAGTTCATCCCCTTCCTGTAGTTGGAGAAACTGGCCACCCTGCTGTGCTCCCAAGCCAAGGCCATTCTGCAGAGCAAGGCTGGTGCCGGCCGCCCACCCGGAGCACACGGGCATGGAATTCCGCACAGTGAAGCTGCAGTATCCACTCTGGGACGCATCTGCTGAGACTTCAAGATCTCAGCAGTTCTGCAGGAAATCTGGATCTCTGGCCTTCCCGCCACCACCTCTGCTGGGAAGGAGGCCAGCCCTGTGCTGCGGGCACCTCTCTGCTCACCTCAAGCCCCAGTGCTGGCTGTGTCCCAGCGTGGAGGAGGAGGAGGGCGCCGTCACCCACCGGGGCACTGCCACAGCTCCTCACTGAGGAACCTCCCTGCAGCCCTGCTTCCAGGGACTGAGAAGTGCAACGCGGGCTGCCTGTCAGCTTCCAGGCTCCCGACAATGCCACTCTAGCAGCTGCATCTGTCTGCTTCCCCTGCACAGCCAGGCTCGTCACGCAAAGGACAGGAAGCTACACACACATCCACGTGGACAGTACTCTCCAAGCCCTGGCCGTCTCGGGCACAAAGCTATACGATTCATTTCCTGGCCAAATAATAACAGGGGGCAGGGCAGGGGACGTCTTGACCAGAGCTGTGTGGACAGTGCAGAGGGATCATCCCTGGCTTGTCAGCTTGAGCTCCAGCTGCACATGGACAGAGAGCCAGGCTCTGCCTCGCCATGGTGGCTCAGTAGCACCTCCCCTGACCAACTCAGCCAATGCTAATGGAAGGTCTACACCTCGCTTACTACAGACGCAGCCTTACCGGCCAGGGGGAAACCCAACTGGAGCTCACAACAGGCCCAAGGTGGGGAAGATCCAGCATGCAGCAAGTCACCTGCTGATCCCCAGCAAGTCACCCTGCTGCCAGGGGGCCCTTGAGACACCAAGGTCACCAAGAAGTGCCCTGGCCACCTCCTGCCCTCCAACGCTCTTGTTTTCCTTCTCAGAGAGGCCAGGCCAGAGGACCCCCACTGCCACCCTTCAGAAAGACCTGCTAAGTTCCGAGGCAGGTGGTCTGCACCAGGAAGGCCTAATCCCTCTCTGCTCCCCCTCTGCCACTTTCCACGTGGCTAAGGATGATCACATGGCCGCAGCCATCTTCCTCAGAGTGACTTGCTCCTGTTCCCTTGCAGCGATTGGCCACTATCCTGAGCCATCAAAGGCTGACATCCACTCCCAGGAAAGACATGGGCAGAAGTCTGGAAGGAAAGAAATTTGGGGCTGGCTTCATGGCCGGGTAGCTGAGTATGCGGGATTCGCAGACGAGCTTCTGAAGAGTGAGGCACCTGTGGCACGGGGCAGAAACGTCCCTCGTCCCTGCTGGCTCTCCCCTCTGCCACCGCCATCACTTCTGAGAAGGCCTCCGAGTCCCAACTCTGTGGTTGGTCTCGTGTGTCGCTGCTGTCCCCAAGCTGAGGCCACAGCTTCCAGGTCCCCAGCCCACTGGCCTTTTTTCCTCAACTGCACAATCTACCCAGGAGCCCATCGCAGCCTCCTTGCTCCCTGGTCCCTTGAGCTCTGCTGTAACGTGGTGAGGTCTGGCTTGGGACACCTGCTCCAGCTGAGATGGTTTTCAGAGGACATTTGCAGAGCTGACTTCACACCCATGATCCCCTAAAAGTGTCTGTAGGAAAACGTCCTCGTCTGCACTTGGCATCACCTGCTCTGAGCTGGACAGTCCTAGGTGAGGCATGAGCAGGGCTCACAGGGCCCCTAGCCTGCATGACCTCTGTTGGGGGACACAGGTGCTTCACGCACACAAGCCCACAGCCTCTGTGAAGCCCAACTGACCAGGAGCACCTCAAAGCCACGTGAAAAAGGCTCAGAACGTGGACCAGGCCAGCACCCCAGCTTTGCACACTCTGCCTCAGATTGGGGAAGTCCACACACTCACGGAAAGTGTCAGCTCACAAGCTGCACAGAGAAGTAAGTGATATATTGCAAAATAAAAACAAACAGGAACATTCTGTTTAAATAATGGTAAGGATGATGGGATAGCAAGATGAAGGCAGATTAAAATAACCCCGAGCAAGGTCTGCACTTCAGCTAGTGGCGTTGTACCCACGTCCACGTCCTGGTTCCATCACTGTGCCATGTTCATGCGGTCACCACTGGGGAGGCTGGGTGAGGTTCGCACGTGGGGGCTCTGAACTGATTTGGTGAATCCCTGAGAGTCTGAACATGTTTCAAAGTACAAAAATGTCTCAAAAATTAAACTATGAAGTGCTGGTCAGGCCAGCAGCTGTCCACTCCCAACTGACCCATGAATTAGCACACCAGCCAGGTGCCCTCACCGCTGCTAAGGCCAAGTTGTGAGGTTGGGTGGGGCAGTGCACTCGGCACACCAAAGACTAAGTTCCTGCACGTGGGGACCACAAGGTCAAGCCACCTTTGGCACGAATTCTCTCTTACTTCCAAAAGTGACTTGAAAAGTAAACTCATTCAAGAGAAAATCCGTTCATCGATGTGTCTCCTAGACCAGTGCTCAACTGCAGTGCTCAGAGTCAGCCACGCCTAAAGCACAGGGCAAATAGGGCTGAGAGGAGGCAGCGGTTAAAGCAAGGAAGACGGACCTCCCTCCACAGCACTCTCTGAGGCTCGGCGTCTCAAGAGCTGCAACCCAGTGACCCTGGAGGCTGAGGCAGGAGGATCGCACGTTCAAATCCAGCCCCAGTGACTTAGCAAGGCCCTAAGCAACTTAGGGAAACCCTGCCTTAAAATGAAAACTACAAAGGCTGGGGATGTGGCTCAGTGGTAAAGTGCTCCCGGGTTCAATCCCCAGCACCAAAGATAAACATTCTCCTTTTTACTGCTAATACCTGGTACATGATACCAGCCACAAAAAGGAACACCTTAGCTAGTCTGTGTGGATCACTGAAGTTGGCCAGGCTGTGCACGCTGTAGCCGCCAGCCCTGGGCGCTGTCCGAGGTGCTGATCATAAATGCAGGGCCACTCCCTTTTACAGCAAAGTTCTTCCAGAATACAAGGTACCGCTCATCTCAGAATTGAAAGAAGAGAGAGAGAGAGAGGGAGGGAGGGAGAGAAATAACAAAACACATGGACAAATAAAGGGACATGTATTACTCTAGCTCCACACCAAGGAGGCCTTGAAAAACTAAGCAACTCCAATATTAAGATACTTGGGGCTGGAGTGGTAGCACAGTGGTTATGGCACTTGCCTGGCATGCGTGAGTCCGTGAGTTCAAATCCCAGCACCCTGTACACAACGAGGTGTCAGAGCAACGAGGGCCACATGAAAAACTGAATAAAAATTGATTCTCTCTTTCTCTCTTACTGTCCCCGTCTTTAAAAAAAAAAAAATTTAAGATAACTAGCACTCACTGATTTTCTCCTAAACAGTTCTATATAACAGGTAGCTTTCCAATCCCAGTATGAGGGATTTGTACGTTAGGGGTTAAATGATGGGCGGAGTTTTTACATTCACCAAGTGGCAGTTCTAGGACTGAACTAAACGCTTCCTCTACGTGAGAGGGGAGAACTGCTTACGTTTGCTTGGCTGCTGGGGCATCTAGGAGCTGGGAAAGTCTGAGGAGTAAGGACTCCAGGTCTGTGGGGTCACAGTGGAAATACCAAGGCGGGAAGGGGAGGATTGCCGTTCACTCCTGTGTGCAGCAAGCATTTATCATGGAACAACAGTGCTCTGGGCCTGGGGTCTGGGCAGGTGGCCCCGGTAGCCTGTTTCCCTGGGAGCAGAGGATGCACCTTGCAGGGCACAGGCAGCGGGCGGGAACCCTGATGCCACACCCCACTCCACCCCATCAGCGGCTCCTGGGCCAGTCACAGCCCCTAGGAATCTCCTCAAGTCTTAGCTCACAGGGCCTTTCTGGGGCAGAAATAGCATAATTCAGGGTAAATGCTCTCTACAGTGGCTATCACATAGTACGTGACCAGAAAAACGCTAGACGTTATGAAAATCCTGATCCCCATCCACAAGACCTTGGTGACTCCCTGAGACCTACAAGAACAGAGGAGGGATAGGAACAGTGTGAAATCGGCCACAGCCCCAGCCTGGCCACGTGACTCGGGAGGAGCTGGCACTGAAGGCAGGCGCTGCTGGTCAGCGTTTCTGAAATATTGACGTCTTTAGCATCTTTGGATTCATCAGTGTGCTGCTCTCAGCATTTCATGAACACTGCATACGCAAAGCTTATCGGGACCCCGCAAGGCAGGTGCCTTCAGTTCCCCCATCTTGTACGCCATGCTGAGGTCCTGTGGGAAGGCGACAGGCAGAGCCGGGGTCTGAGACCACAGAGCCCGGGAGGTAACCACTGCTTTGCATCAGCTCCCTGGGTGAGCAGGCCTCCCCTGGGTAAGCCAGAGAGCAGTTCCTGTCCCAACAGCAGGCTCAGCACAGGGGAAGAGCACTTTCCAGACACCCAGGGCAGCTTCTGGTCACAGCAGCAGAGGCGAGGCCAGGGTGGGTGGTGGGGAGCGCGGTCCTGGCTCGGATGGCCTCTGGTGTTCTTGTGTAAGCCTCCGAGGCTCAAACCTCCCCAGCAGGACCCTGTTGTGCTTAGGCTGCAGAAAATCGTGCCATGTGACCCACAAAAGCGTGCACGTATCTGTTCCCAGAAAGAAGGGAAACGTCTTATGATCCAGGCCTGAGACCTAGCTCCACGGGGGAGAGCAGGACAGCTGCTGTGACCTTGGCAGGTTCCTGTAGAACACAGCTCATGCAAAGCCAGCCCCATAAGCCAGGGGAGGGAGGCTGCTGGAGACCTTGAGAATCTGTCATGATCACCTGGTTTCATTTGGAGCAATAATCTAAAGGCCACTGAGCAGGCCAGCCCAGAACGCCATGTCCAGAAGCCTGGCTTGCTGCCTCCTCACACAAAGAGGATGTAGTGCCCTCCCAGTTGTCATGGTAACTGTGTGGGGGCAGGTGTGCTCTCAACCCCGTACTTTGGGAGGGAGGACAGAAAAGAACCGGAATCCACAGCACTGGGTGAGATGGCAGGGGTCACGCCTCCCATGTGTGGCTCTCAGAATTGGAATCCGAAGCACTGGGTGAGATGGCAGGGGTCACGCCTCCCATGTGTGGCTCTCAGAATTGGAATCTGCAGCACTGGGTGAGATGGCAGGGGTCATGCCTCCCATGTGTGGCTCTTGGCTTTAGGATAGTTCTAATTTTTAAATGCAGGGGCTTTTTTGTTCCTTATAATCACAGTGTAGCCTATTGCCCTGGTGACAAGACGTAAGCCCTGACCAACCGATCCCTGTTAGCACCATGGGACGAGACCTTTCCTGCGCGAGGCACGCGTGTGAATGAGGGCGGTCTCCACGAAGCCTCAGAGGCCTCTCTACGTTCTAACTGTTGGCATGATTTCTATCAGTGGGTCTAAATGGCTGGAGCTTAGGGCTCTCAGGGCACAGTGGGCACCTCCAGCTGGGATCCAGAAGCATTAAGAGAGGGAACAATTCTGAAAGGTGTGGCCAGGGTTCAAGCCCACACGGGACCCACCTGTCAGGGCGAGGGGTGGAGCCAAGCTCCAGGGAAGAGAGAGTGGGGGAGGGGCAGCAGGGTCCTCCCCAGACCTAGGTGGCACACCCACTGGACAAGGCACAGGGCTGGAACCCCAGGGGGATGTCCTCAGGATCAGCCCCTGGGATGGTAGGAAGGGTAGAGGGAGCCAGTGGGGGCAGGCAGGGGATGGAGGTGACACCGCAAGGCCAAGTGTGGCACCAGCAGAGTGTATCCAGGCATGAGGCATGGATCTTGATCTGCATCCTGACCTGCACAGCGTGGTCACATCCTGCTGAACTGTGTCCCCTCCAAATCCACACGCTGGAGTCCTGACCCACAGGCCCTCAGAAGGCGACCTTGTTTGGAAACAGAGTCCTCCCAGGTGTGATTAGTGAAGTTGACGTCACCCTGGAGTCGGGCGGCCCTCCTCCAACACACCTGGCATCCTCATAAGAACTGGACACTTGGATGCAGACCCTCGACAGGGCGAGGGCCAGGTGAAGATGGGGACAGAGACCTGAGTGGTCCCAAGGAGCACTGCAGGCCGCCAGCAGTCACCGGGTGCAGCAGGTTCCGCGAGGCTCCGCAGAGCCTGCCCACCTCAACCTGGGCCCTCCAGCTGCGGGCTGTGGCGAGGAACGGCTGTGAAGCGAGACTGGAGTGCTTCACCGCCACAGCCACCGGCCCTCAGGGGCGTCCCACCAGCCCAGCTTTCCAACCCAGCCACGGAGTGGCCCTGGAAGCGGAGCCCACCCCAGGGAACTCGCTCGGAGCACAGCCCCCAGCAGCCCAGTCGGTGCTTTGTGTGTGAGTGTGTGTGTGTGTGTGTGTGTGTGTGTGTGTGTAAGAGTGTGAGCGTGTGTGTATGTGGCTGTGCGTTGCTGGGGGGAAGCCGGGGCCTCCTGCATGGGTGGCAAGCACTCTGCCACCCAGCACTTCCCCATGGCAGACCCAGCTATGGACCAGGCCAGGCAGCACCTACCCTTGACCCACAGGAACAGGCAGGAGGCATCCTTTGAGGACATCGATTGGGATGCAAATACAGCTGTATTGGGAGATGGATAAGAAAATCACATTTAGGACCCTTTCCCCCGGACGAGTCTGTGACAACACTGTCACCTTTCCCAGCACCTTGCCTTCTTGCAGGGACACCACAGTCTCAAGCCCAACTGCCTCACTTCCATTCCCACCTCTAGAACTTTCAGCAAGTTGCTTAGCCTGCTGTGACTCAGTTTCCCCAACTGCAAAGTGAGGGTGGTTTCACATTCACCCCATCTTCAAGTGACGATCCCTACGGTACCTGGCACAGACAGATGCACAGTGATTGATGCTCTTGTGACATGGCGATTCTGTCCAGTTTACCAGGACAGAAACAAAGGAACGACCACCTAGGTTTCCCCAGGGCTCCTCCTGACCACTTATCAGCTGGACAGGTCCCTCCGAGCCCTCCCTGTTGTCTCACAATAGCTCACTAATGAGAAGGTAGTTATGGGCACCACGGACAGACCTGGAAACAGCCCTGCCACAGGTGTGGCTGGCTGGGACATGTGGGATCATACTGTTTTGTGATCATCCACAAACAAACCCAGCTGCCAGGTGGGCATGCTCCTCAGCTGGCAGTGCCCGTGACAGACAGAGGTCAGCTCCACATGTGACACAAGCCAGGCCTGGGTGCATGAGCACCTGAGGGTCTGGGTGGCCATTGAGAGGAAGGGGCCACCAGCAGACCCAAGAGGAGGGCAAGCCTGTTTCCCCACCAGCTAAGAGGTGTCAGATCACATTTAACTATTAACAGGTTGTGTTTCCAGATCAAATCACTTGCTGGCTCGGTCATGAAGCTGAAATGACCAAGAGGCCCTGAGCTTACCCCAGAGTTACCATCCTCTCCGTTCCCAAGGCCACAGGTGCAGTTGGGAAGGGTGCTGGTGGGAGGCCACACCACCTGGAGTCAGCCAGGGTGATCCCAGCCCAACACCTATAGCCAGAGGCCTCTGGGCAAGTCAGCCACCTGCTGGAAGCCTCTTGCTTCCAGTGTCCAGCACACCTGGCACCAAGTGCTGCCCACGGAGCTCTCACTGCTGCCTTTGTCTGGGTACTCAGAGAGGGAAACTGAGGCTGGGAGAGAGGCTGGTCGGGGCAACACTAGAACAGTGGTGACCCTGCTGTGGAGGCAGCACAGAGACACGTCTACGCTGCCAGCAGCCGTCCAGGGCAAGGTCAGTGTGCAGAGCCCATGGGCTCAGGATTTCGCTCTTACCAGACCTCCTCCTTAGCTCTGCCTCCTGGAGCTCCACTGCAGACAGAGCGGGAGGGTCAAGGCATGTGGCCCAGAGTCCCTCAAGCTGGGCACCTTGACCTTTTGCCTGGACAAGGCTTTGTTGTGGGTTGACCTGTGCTCTGAGGGCAGGAAGCCCTGTCCCTGGCCTCCACCCTGGAAGCCAGTGCCCCACCCCCTGCTTCCAGAGTGACTGCACACACCCTGCGGAGTGTGCCCTGGGGGCAGATCTGCTCTGCCCTTGAGAACCCCGGGTGGGCTGCCCCTCCCTTCCCCGGGGACTCCTGCAGCTCTAAGTTACACTTGGCCACATCCAGGTCTTCCACTCCCAACAGCCCCTGGACAGCGGAAGTGAACCTTTGCATTCTGCCCATGGGTACACAGCCTGAGACACGAATTGTGGGTGGAACTGTGCCCCAGCCCAAACTCAGCCCAGAATCTCCGTGTGCAGCACCCTTTGCAGAGCCGGCTCCTTCCAGATATACTCAGTCAACTTAGGAGGGGCCATAGGACCCCTCCAACATGGCAGGCACTTTGTGGAAGGCAGGGCTTGAACTCACAGAAATGCTCAAGAAGACGGGGAGGAGCTGGAACCCCGGGACTGTCATACGGCCAGAGCCAGAGCCAGGAGGGGGGGCTCGGGCAGCTGTCCCTCACAGCCCTCGGGGCTCTGGGGCTAGGCAGCAGCAATGCCGTCAGCCAGGAGCCCTCTGGGCTCTGAAGGAGCTCTTGGTTCTGACAGCTTGTCAGGATTCCACTGGCCACGTTCAGGAGTGAAGAGAAATTGGAAGGAGAGTAACTGAGCTAGGAGGAACTTGCAGAGCACTAAGGAAAATCCAAACAGAAATCTCGGGCAGTTAGCTCTGTGACTGACAGCTAGGCAAAGGCAGCTTGGCTCTGCGGATCTAATCCTTCTTTGTGACTCACTCAGAAGCTCCAAGCCCATTTGTGCTGCAGAAAATGTATCTGCTGAAAAATTGCTATCCTGGGTTTGACTCTAGGCCTCCCAGGGCTTCTCAAAAGCCACTGAAAGTCTTAAGATGGAGTGGCATTGAAGGACCCACCCTGTCAATTGCCTATCTCCTCTGCACTTCCCACTGGTCCACTCTGCACACTCAAAACTCCTCCTGCCTGCAGAGCTTTTCCCTTAATGACACATGTGGCAGCCGCTCACTAATTAACGCAAACACGCGGACGCTAAGTTGGTGCAAACAGATGAAAGGAGAGATACAGCAGTGTGTGCCGGAGCATCAGCAGCCTCCAAGTCCCAGATCACAGGTTAATAAGCAGCATTTGCAGATCTCTACTTATTAATGGGTCCTTCAAAGGCATGAGGAATAAAACATGAAAAAAAAACCCCAGTAGCTCACAGCAGAGGCCGCCCAGGGACCTCTCGTTGCTAATGCTAATAGCCTTTGAAAGAAAAACAAACAGGGCTGAGCAGGGACGCTCCCTTTAAGGGCAATTGCTCTTTCAGTGATGTTTACCAAAGCCCTGAGCCAGGATGGCCAGAGCAACAGCTGAGTCCCCACCTTGGTGGCTAGGGACTCAAGTGCTACCATCCCTGCTCTGCAGGATTGTAACCGCACCTGTCCAGGCGCCAGCTCAGCAGGAGCGCCATCCTTCCAAGATGCAGCCAGCCCACACTGCTTCCTTTCAAGACTGTGCCAGGGTTTTCCACTGCAGTTCTGCTAAGAGCCAGCACCCTGTCCAGAACTCCCAGCCCCAGGTCTCCTGACTGCTCCTTCCTGCTTCCCTCCATGTGCCTGACACCAGGGCTCTGCAGCCCACAGCCCTGTGTTCCCCCTTCACACCAGCTGCCTAACCTTCCACCTGGTTTTGTGTGTGGGATCACCCAAATGCATGCACCTCCGGAAGGTCCAGAAAGCTGTCAGAGGCAGACGGTGGCCGTGCTCCTGAGCAGAGAGCTCTGGCTTGGCTTCCTCTGCCGGGCTTGCAGACCTCCCCATGGGAAAGCAAAGAGGACGTCAGGGAAGCTGAGCATGGTTGGCCCACGAGTACAATGTGACACCCCTGGCTGCTTTCTCCCACAGATCACAGCAGAGGGACTTGGCAAGTCAGTAAGGGGACAAGAGGAGGCAACCGTTGGTGGCCACATAGGATGCTCATGGAGGCCTGTCTGAGGAGCCCGCTCCCACCAGCTGTCTGTCCACACTGCAGTGCCTGGATAGATCTTGTCTTCTGCAAGCCCCCAGAGACTGTAGGAGGAGATGTGCGCCAGGCACCCAGGGCCTCCTCCACCAGGGGCAGCCGTCGGAGCACAGGCTGAGCAGAAGGCCACACGGCACTGGCCAGGAAAACACACACGTGTGGAAGCAGCGACACACGCATTTACTCCGTGTACTCTGCAATGTTGATGTCCTCATTCTGTTCATGTTTATTACAGATGTTACATCAAACGATAACTGTGTGGTTTGCGTATTTCCTATATATGGGAAAGACTCACGGATCTTAGAGAAGATGAAAACCCCAGGTAACTATTGGATTGGGCTGGGATCAGAGGGAAATATTTTATGGAAGTGTTCTTTGCAGATGTGGGCACTTCCTGGAGATCTAGATACAGCAGCAGACGAGCTGCGTGAGTAGACCAGTGGCTCTTGTGATCTGAGTCACACTCCACCAAAGCATCTGAAAAGTGTCCTCGCGGTCTGGGGGTGGCCCAGGACAGGCAGGGGCCCCAGGCTGGCGGCAGATGTCCTTCTGGTGCCAGTGGCAGGCGTGGAGGGCTCGGGTTGGGCAGCAGGCCAGGGAGGGACTCTGGAAGAGGTAATCTGGAGCAGGAGGAAAGCAGAGACCTGAGCAGCCATCTGCCCTCCCTCCCGTGGGCTATCTTAGAAGAGACGGTCGCTATGCAGGGTGGCCCTGGCTTCTCTCCATTCAGAAGGACAGAAGTTCAGCATCAGCAGCAAGCTAGAATAGAACCTGTCACCAGCACCACGTTGCCTCTAGATAAATGCAAGACACTGCACTTTGCAAACCAAGAGCAGGTGTGACAGTCACACACCCTCTCCTTCCTCCACGGGACACACCCCAGGCACTAGGGACTCCTTGTCCATCTGCAGAAGCCCTCACACTGGAGAATCAAATTCTCATGTTCCCAAGGGATGAGGGAGTGGTGGGCATAGCACTTCCTTTGGACAGCTTGGCCATTGCTGTCTCGCATCTGCGTAAGAACTCGCGTGGGTGTGGGCGGCACAGCCTGCGCTGTGCCACCAGTGCCTTTCAGGGTGCAGGGCGCGACTCTCCAGCTCTGGGCCCATTGCAGACGGTGCACAGGGGCTCAAACTGCCAGGAGCATGGGACAGCCACCAGTGGCCAGTGCTGGACACAGAGAAGGCACCTGCTGGCCAGTGCAGCCCCTACACCCGGGCTCCTGTACCTCTCTACACCCCCTCTCCCTGAGTACTGGGGCCATCACCAGCTCCCGGCTGAGTCTGGCCTCTGTCCTGCTCCTGAGCCCTTGCTGGGTGGACCACGTGGCCCCTTCTGTCCAGTAAGCTGGGGGCAGAGCTTCTGAGCACCTGAGGTTTGTGCTGGGTCCTCCCATTCACACCCCGGGCAGAACGGCCAGTGACAGCAAGATGGTAGTGCCAGATCAGGCTGGTGCCCAAGCTCCTGCCGGCTCCCCTGGACATCACGCTAGGGCCAGAAATCAGCCCTGAGGCTGCTTTAGAAAGCTGCAGCACGGTCTGACTTGCAGACGATGCAGGCTTTGCTCCCTGCAGCCCTGTCCAGCCACACACATGTGAAGCCGAGTCCCAACATGATCAGACCTCGTGCTTCCAGTTTGGTTGACGGTTACAGATGGTGTGACGGCGTGTCTTCTATGCAAGAACCACCGAACCATCCTCTCTCTACTGTCCAGACCCTGTTCTAGGTCCTGGACTCACGTGGAAGAAAAAGCCCCCGTCTGGTTGTGCTGGAGGAGGCCACAGGTTGGTGTGATGAGTGGAGCAGTGATGAGCCACACGGAGGCAGAGAGGACCAAGAAGAGAGGCCGCTCAGGGGACGCTGTGCTGGGCCCAGCCCCATGGGGCTCCTGGGAGCCAGTTTCCGGCCCTGCGCTCACCAAGGGAGCACAAGGTGGAAATAAGCAGGCAGTGACTGCCCAGTGGGAATGCGGCCCTGCAAGCCAGAGGGCTGCTTCTACCTCCCCAAAGAGCTGTCTTGCAGGGGCACCAGGGACCAGGAGAGTGAGCCCAGGGGTCTTTGCAGGGGAGAACAGTGTCTGAGACAGAGGGTGCTGCGAGTGCAGGGTAAGCTCCCACACAGGTGCAGAGGGATGCTGATCCACTGGGTCAGCAAGGGGGAGCAGGGGCCAAGGAGGAGGGGGTGTGATCACTCGGACCCTGAAGACAGAGGTAAGGACCTCGAGTCTTGTTCTGAGTGTGAGAAGACAGCCCGGGAACATGGCTGCATCTTTCAATGCAGCCTCTAAGACCAGAAAGGTCAAGAAGGAAAGAGGACGGGTAGGTGGGAGGCACAGGCGTGGGCTCCTGACCCAGGACGTGAGCATGCCACCCACAAAAGCAAGGGCTCAGACACTGCTAGACCCCACGCACTGCAGCTTCTGCACTCTCTGAACCTGTGGTCCCAGCAGCTTGGCCCACAGCCCCTGGCCCATCGTCAGGAGCAGCTGGGCTGGTGGGAGCCTCGTGGCAGGGTCTCAGCGCCAGCAGCCCGCCTCCTCCCGCAGGAGCAGATGGCACTGTGTGCACGCCTGTGCACGCTTGCTCACATAGAAGCAATCACCCAAAAAAGAGAATCAAGCCAAACTGTTCCTGTCCTCGTGGCCAAGCGTCCCGCTGGGTCTGGAAGGCAGTGGAGATGAGGATTAAGACGGAGCTGGCAGGGCAGGAGGGTGGTGGGAGCTCTTTAGCAGAAGCTGCGGAAAGCATCCCCTGGTAGCCGCGAGCTGCCAGGAGGCATATGTGAGCGCCACAGGCATAAACGGCACCGAGGCCTAAATAAGTCACACACCTAAATAAGTCACACGCCGGGAAAGGGGTTGCCAGACGGCAGGTTGCCATCGCGGCCAGCAGCAGGTGCTGGAAACACAGACCTTCACCAAGAAAGCAGCCTCAAACTGTCAGAACTCGAGCTTCTGGACAGAGAGGAGGCCAGGAGTGTGGAGGGCGGAACCCCAGGAGGCAAAGGATCAAGGGTCTGCTCCCACCCCGGTGCAGAGGGTCAGGAGGGCCCACTGCAGAGCTCCCTCTGGCCTGGGGACCTACGCTGTCCACCACAGTGCTACGGCTGCGCATGGCCACCTCCCTGGTCAGGCCTGGCCCCAGGGCCGCCCATGTAACCTCGAGCTGGCCACCCCAGCTTTCTGTGCCACCTCCCTTGTCTCATCTGTAAAATTAGGAGGTGGTGACCTGCCTCCCAGGGCAGTGCTGCAGATTCGATCAGATGAACGCGTGGCCCTCTGAGAATTTGCCTGGCAAGTGGCACTCAGCATCAGCTGCTGCTGTTACCAACATTAGTCATCACAATCAAAGATGCTCAAAACCCACTCACAGTACAATGAGCAGGATGCCAACGTCCCCTCCTGTCCCCTGAAGTGCAGTCCTGCACACTGGGAGCAGACTTCAAACGTGTCCTCTAAAAGCAATGCTGATTCCGTGGGATGGCAGCAGTACAGTGGCAGGTGCAGGAGGCATCCAGGAGCTGTACACTCATGATGGGCGGTGGTGACCACACCCGAAGTGGCACCCATTCCACATGCAACTCTTAGCTGTCAATCACAGCTATGAAGCTGAAGGACAGAGTCTGGACGGATCACACTGAGCCACCGTGCCCAGGAGCATCTTCTGGCGAACTATTTACACAACCCATCAATCCCAGTGGGGAAGGGCAACAGCACGGGAGCTGGCTGGGCAGGCGGGTGGGGCCGAAGCGGGGGCCATTCATCTGTGGGGCTCTGAGTCTTCCCCTCCGCGGGCCTCATATCCACCCGCTCCACCTGCATCCTGCTGCCCGAACCAACTCTCTAAAGTGTCACTTCGGAGCCACTTCTCTGCTCAGGACCCTCCAGGGCTCCCAGCTACCAAGTGGGAGCTGCAAACCGGCCAACGCCCATGACCTTGTGCCGCTGCCTGCCCAAGCCCAGCCGCCCAGCCTCTCAACCACGCTCAGCCTTCTCCTGGCCCAGCCACGTGGGCCGCTGCTCTGCTGACGCTGCAAGCTTCGCTGGCTCAGGCCCTCACTCCAGACCCTCTCATGCCTGCTCCTTCTCCCTGCCACCTTCTCAGAGTGGCCTCCCGCCCCACCACCCACCAGCCCCTGGCCCTTAGTGGCCCATTAAGGCCTGGTGCCTTTCCTACTGCCTCCGCCATCCGACGTCAGCTGGCAGACCCGCAGCTGAAACCCTGGCCCTGTGCCCAGAGCTCGAGAAGGCTTGGCTTCATAAGATGCACACGGCACACAACTGCCACTCCAGCTGCGTCTGACACTGGGTTTCCCTATCCCGGACATGAGAACCTCCACAGTGAAACACAGACACAGGCCCAGAGCGAGGAAGATGAGAGGGTGTCTCATGTCCACAGTTCAGATTTCAATGCCAAATACGCTGTTTCAATATTGCGAATTTTCTCTCATTTTTGAGATTCGGGAGCACTGTAACAGTGGGAAACGGGTGGGGACACCGCAGCCCGTGGCTGTAATTGTACATTGTCCACCTCTCCGTGCAGAAAAGAGGTCCCGGAGCAGATCTGAGGCGCACTTCCTGGGCAGGCTGGCGGCAGGGCTGGCCCTGAGGGCATCTGAGAATCAAGATTGGGGAGGGGCCCCTGGAGTCCTCGCCAACGGGAGGAGCTTGTGGTGCCTGCACTACTGTGGGGACAATGTGACCCACCTGGTCCCCTGCTTCCCTCTGAAGTGTGCAATTGGGTGCCTTCCAGGCAGAGGTGCCCATGGACCATCCCCCAATAAAGCCCTGGGTGCCCAGTCTGAGGGGACACTCACATCCGCTGTCACAGCTTGTCCTGCAGGACATGAGCACATCCTGTGTGTGTTCCTGTGCCTGGTGTCCCCGTGATCCTGCACCTGGGGTCCTCATGATCCTGCGCCTGGGGTCCCCATGATCCTGCGCCTGGGGTCCCGGTAGCCTGCCAGGTTCTGTGCCTGGTTCCTTCCTGCACTTCCTGGTTCCCTCTGCTCCCCAGAACACAAGCTCTCCCAGGGCCGGGATTTTTCTCACTCACTATTTTACCTGCCGTGCCAGATGCACAGTGGACCTTCCGTGAATTTTTATTTCGTGCATGCATGAATGAATCCATTTCCTTTGTTTCAAAGGTGAGGATGTGGGGCTCAGAGCAGTCAGGCCACTTGCCTGAGAACACGCAGCCTGCAGGTGGCATAGGCAGAGGCAGCGGCAGCTGGGCCATCTGATGCCAGTCCAGGCTCTTCCTGCCACGCCCTGCCATCTGTGTTAGTGAGCACCTGCTTCCTCCTGAAGAGAAGGACAAGTGGGGACACGAGCCCCCGTGAGCACAGGACTGGCTTGAAGAGGGCTGTGGGGACTCCTTCACTGCCATAGTGCTCCAACTAGACTAGTGGGTCTCAAAGCAACACAGGTAGCTCCAGAACCCACAGAAATGCACCTCCCCAGACCCCGCCCAGCCCTACAGCTCCAGGGCAGGCAGCAATGCCCCTCTCCTGCCCCCAGGTCCATCTGACAGCTCCAGGGTGGCCAGCAATGCCCCTCTCCTGCCCCCAGGTCCATCTGACAGCTCCAGGGTGGCCAGAAATGCCCCTTTCCTGCCCCCAGGTCCATCTGACAGCTCCAGGATGGCCAGAAATGCCCCTTTCCTGCCCCCAGGTCCATTTGACAACTCCAAGGTGGGAACTACCAAGCAAGACTCCAGGCCCCCTGAGGGAAGCGCCCTGTCCAGTCCCTCCTCTGATCAGCAGAGCAGGTGTGTGATGGTGCTGAACACAGAGCACTACCTCCACCACAACTGTTTGCACTGGACTAAGAACAATAAGCTCCTCTGTGCTTAAGGACATTCACGGGGCAGGTATCGAAGATGCTATGGCAGTAGCTTCTGGCCAAATCGCTCAGCAGAGCCAGGGAAGCAAAGCAACAACTCGTCACCATCAAACACAACCACCCACAAGGTGGCAACGACCGTGGGCACCCAGCCCCACTGCTGCCCAGATCCAACATTCACAGACGGTGTGCATGTGTGGCTGTGTGGCATTGGCAAGTGACATACACCTCTGTGTTTCCATTTACTCATATATAAATACAGGATAAGAGTAGGTTCCTTGTGGGATTATTAGGAGGGTTAAATGAGTTAATGAAGGAAAAACTGTTTAAGAGAGTCCCTGGTCCTAGTAGGCACTTTGTGTTAAATATCCTCTCCATCCCCATCCTCACCATCATTACCACCACCACCATCATTACCACTACCAATATCATCACCATCACCCCCATCATCACCACCACCATCATCACCACCATCACCATCATCACCACCACCATCATCACCACCATCATCACCACCAACACCATCACCACCACCATCATATCACCATCACATCACCATCACCACCACCATCATCGCCACCATCACCATCACCACCATCACCACCATCACCATCACCACCATCATCACCACCATCACCATCACCACCACGATCACCATCACCATCACCATCACCACCACCATCACCACCACCATCACCATCACCATCATCATCACCACCATCGCCATCATCACCATCACCATCATCATTACCATTTTTAATCACCATATCTAATTTAATTTCTTAAATTAAATAACCATTTTTAAACACTAGAAGACTCTATGGTAATCTTATTTTTAGGCTAATTTATAAAATCAAAAGGTAGCAACTCCAAGATGATGAAATTCTGCCGACCCTGGGTCAAGGCCATCCCCTCCAAGGAGGTCAGCCATGGTGGCCTCAGTCCCTGCCACATGTGCTGGTTCTCTCACATCTGACCTAACTCACCCCTTTCAGGTTTTCATGAAGCCCCTGAAATTGTGAGAAAAGTTTCAATAAGACCAATGTAGAAATTAGTAGAGTGGTTAATTGGCTTTCCATGGTCGACTTGCCCAGGGAGTCTGACATGTGCAGCTTCAAAGCGTTCTGAAGGAAGTTATCAAAATGACCATGGCGCTGTCCACGATCAGCCAGGAGGCGCTCGACTGACAGTCTTGAGCAAGAGGCCTGTGTTGCGCAGCTCTCCAGTCCCTGGGGGATTTGCAGACTGAGCTGGAGAAGACTCGGGGAAGGAAACACACGCAAAACCCACTGTCGTTAGCTCCTAGCCAGCCTTGCTCCTGCCTGTCACCCTGGGTCACCCTGGGATCTGCTCTTCACACAGGTGCCCAGAGCTCATTGGAGCCATGGTAGAGATGCTGGACCAGCTGGAGACCTCCATGTTGTCACAGGGATCTCAGGAGAGCAGGTGGGAGTCAAACACCCTGTGACTCAGAGTCTCCTGAAGCATTCCGGGACAGGTCACTGCATGGCACATCCATTTGGTCACCCAATGTATATCATATTGTTCTGCCACGTCTCGACACCCCAATTTTTTGTTTGCTTCTCATATGACACATTGCAGCAAAAGCTGCACAAGCAGATCTCACAGACCAACTGCATCCCAAACACGCTCAGAATTCTCCCCCAGCACCTGCGAGTCCCAAAGGGGATTGCAGCGACAGAAGCAGGATTTCCTTCTTGAATTAACCTGCCCCTGACTTTCAGGAGGAGCACATGGGGCTGAATGGATAGGAGACTGTCTTCTATCCTAACCCTCTCTGAGAAAGTTGGGGACTCGGAGCAGATCAGTCTTACTGACTGGTAACTGCAGGATCGAGGCCCCGATCCTCAGGGGCTGCACCACCTGCACAGGGCCCAGAGGAGCTCCCTGCTGCTCCTGAGCGCAGAGCTGCTGTGCTCCTTCTGCAGACCACCAGGGACAGCAGAGAAGTTCAGCCTTCTGGAACTTTCTAGCTTGCTCTCTGACACTTTGAAGCAATAGTTTTTTAAAGTCACCCTGGAAGACTAGAATTAGAAGGACTCCAGATGCCAAGGTGCGGCGTGCACAGCTGGGCTTGGCACAGCA
Source organism: Aplodontia rufa (assembly GCA_004027875.1). Lineage (NCBI taxonomy): Eukaryota > Metazoa > Chordata > Mammalia > Rodentia > Aplodontiidae > Aplodontia > Aplodontia rufa. The sequence goes on along the minus strand of PVKS010004905.1, from coordinate 19,511 downwards.
GGTGCGTGAGCCTCTGTGGGGAAGCAGACTGTCACCCCAGAGCCAACGTGCCTGGCATCAGGCCATCCCAAGCCCCAACACTTTCCAATCTCAATCAAGAGGTGGGATAATGTCCCCTCTGGGACAAACTCCAGGTTGTGTTTGCCACTAGAGAAATTGATGAAGTCTGATTCTCCTGGGTCCTGAGTTCAGATCCAGAAATGAACTTAGAAATTAGGAGGGGGACAGAAAGACAGCCCACTGTCCACTGGTGTCTCGTGGCCACTCACATGGACAGAGCACACAACAGCTGGGTCAGAGGAAGCCATGCTCCGGGCAGTGGCAGTGGCAGCAGACATTTTTCTGTCCAGTCAGATGGCACCTGTGTCTTAGCTCTGACAGGCAAAGCTGTCTGCCCCAGCTCCACTCTCTGCCATCGCAGGGCAAATGCATCCACAGATGAGACAATGACAAGTGGTTTTGGCTGTGTATCAATAAAACTTTATTGAAAAAACAGGTGGAGAAACATACAATGGGACAAGGACCATGTCTTCAATAAATGGTACCTAAAACAGCAAAGAAGGGGCTGGAGCAGTGGCTCAACAGTTAGGGCACTTGTTTGGCATGCATGAGGACACAAGTTCAAACCCCAGCACCACGTATACAATGACGTTTCAGAGCAACGAAAGCCACATGGAAAACTAAATAAAATTGATTCTTTCCTCTCTCTCTCTCTCTTTCTCACCATCCCAGTCTCTCTTTTTAAAAAAAAAAATGATGATAATAAATAAACAAAACAACAAAGAAAAGAAACCAAATACCCTGCTTCTAAAGCAAGTAAGTGATCTGACCTGAAGCTTCTGAACAGGAGATGAAGCAGAGACCCACAGCACAGAGAAATGCTCAGCACCACCACGCAGGGGGACCAGCCCTGCAGCCCAGCCCTGCCCTCTTCCCCTCCCGCTAGCCACCCCTGAGGCCCCTGTGCACTGGGCTTAGGGCACTCCAGGCTCCAGGATGGCCTCATCCAGAAGCCCACATTGAGGTGACATCTACAAAGACCTTTATTCCAAATGAACTCTCACCCACAGGCTCTGCCACAGGGGGCGGATGCATTCAGCCTGCAACAGCTACACTGAAAGCCACCCATTCTCAAATCAAACCTAAAAGCCACCTGCCTTTATCCTGCAACCTGTGGGCTGCTCGCATGTCCTGGCTGCCCTGAAGCACAGGTGCTTAGGTGCCCGAGGAAGCAGGGAGCCTGGAGGTTGTGCTCAGGGTGGGAGGGGCCGCATGGGCAAGGCATCCCCCTGTGTGTGCAGGGGCCTTGGGAGGACCAGGGCAGTGTGGGGCTGGGGTCAGCAGGCCTCCCTCAGCAAGGATGAGAGGCACAGGAAGCTGGCACACAATTCCATCCACCACCTGTTCCATCCCGCCCTGCGGGGGTCCCACAAACTCGAATTTTTGCCCCAGATCTCAGTGCCCAGAGGTGGTGGGCAAAGCCAAGCAGGAGGAGCCCTTCTGGCTGCTTCGTGCTTTCAACCGTGGCCTGCAGCCATTGCTAAACTTCGTGAAAAAGCCAATGCCCGAGACCCAGAGGGCTGTCCCTGACAGGGCACAGAGGACTCAGGAAGCACGGCTGGCAGGTGGACCTGCCAGGCTGCATTTGTAAGAGGACCTCTTCCCTCAGCGAGTGGTATGTTACCAGGGGAACCAGGAGCTTGTGGAGACCTGGCCACAGCGCCTGAGTCCGGCAGAACCCGCTTCCCTTCCCCTTTGTTTAGTCCAGCACCTGCAGCCAGGGGCAGCTGCCAGCACAGGCCACACCCACTCCGCTGCCAGAACCTTCCTCCTGGGCTCTGCCTGCTAGCATAGGCTCCCAGTGCTTTGGCATTCTCAGCCCAAGCCTCCAGGGAGCCCAGCTCCTCCAGTGCAGTCCCCTCTTCCTGGAGCCCCCATCCATCTCCCTTTCCACCCGCTGGTTTGCACCCCCTCCTGGGCCCTGGGAGTGCTGGCTGGACGCTGTCTCCCCACCACCCTCCTGTCTCCCTAACTCTGGGGGAGCTGCCCTGCCCCACAGCCACACTCACATTGATAGAGATGAGGGGAGACAGTAACATGGCTGGGTGGTCAGGACAAGGGTCCCGTCTAACATCACCCTGAAGGTAAGGGTAGAGAGCTTGAGCGGGTCTGCTCAGGGCCCTCCAATGCAAAGACCGGGGGCTCACTAAGAAGGGGGGCTGAACACAGATGGCAATAGGAAGAGTTTGCTATCTGTTTTGCATAGATTTTGACCAACGATGTCGGTGGTTTTCTCAATGCCTGCTTTACATAAATGTTAATCATGCTCATACCCAAAATCAGCAGAAACCCTGGCCTAGCATACAGAGCCCGTGTCCTGCTTCCAGGTTTCCCTCCGCCCTGTGGAGTCTGCTCTCCTTCCTTAAATAAACCCTACTGCTTTTACGCTCCCTTCCATGGTTGTCTGTGGATTTCATTCTTCAAATTCACAAGATAAGAACCCAGAAGATTGGCACCGAATTAATTCCCAGGGTGAATTTCCACACCAAGAGCTGCAACACACTGCTCAACAGAAGCGGGGAAACCCCAGCTCATAGCTAAAATAGCTAACACTATTCGGGACGCAGAGATCTGCAACCAGCCCAAATTCCCAGTTTTAACTGGGAATAGCTGCAAACACTGAAAAGGAGCTACTTTGGTCACCGAATTCTGCAGTCAGCACAAACTCCATTCACCAGTGGGAGGAGAGAAGCCAGCTTCATCTCAAACCCCCACATCAACATCACTGCCTGGTCAGGGTCTGCACCACCAAAGGGCAGACTCCAAGAGGACAGGGCTCTGTTTGCCCTGCCCTCCTCTGCACACAGGGACAGGCACGGTGCCCACACCTGGCAGGTGCTTGACTAAGCCCAGGCCCTGCACCTACAGTCTGCTGCCACACTTCACGTGGGGAAAAGGAAAACTCCTGCTCAGATTACAGCCTGCAACTCCGAAGAGACCACCGGTGGGCCTGCATCCTAACTGCCCTGCAGCTGGCCAGCTCTCCGCCTGCCCATTCTAGGGAGAAGCCGTGTACCCGCCTAGTGGGTGGATGGCCTCCTGAGGTTGACAGCGAGGATCCCAGGGGCAGCTCTGCACCGTGTGGGTCAGAACTCCTGATCGCCAAGACCAGTGGGAAATCCTGACTTCCGTGAGTTCTCTGAGGTTTTAAATGCTCGCAATTTTCTCTTTGTAAACTCAATGCCTGCCAAGCACAGCATCTTTGAGGGCACCGTCCGACAGACAGAGCACTGGTTCAGAATCCCCGGTAGGTACCGTTAATGGCATAAAGTAATCACTGACTGCTCAGGAGTTGCTAACCCCGCAGCCCCGGAAACTTCCTGCGCCGTCCTCTGGACATCATTTGCATTTCCATCTCAAATGCTCCTAATGTGAGAGGGGGTCTCCCGGGTGCCATGCACTGGAGTTCTGTAGCCCCTCTCAAGCTCTTCTCAACTGCTGGCAGGGCTCTTTGTAAGGTCAGAGGCTACGTCTATACCCGCCAAGGCAGGATTCTCCTTTCACCCTTGTAGCACCCGGTGGGCGGGAGGAGGCGTGGAGTGGCCAGCGCAGGGCCTGGGTGTGCTTTCCAGCTTTCCTCTCCCTGCTTTCCCAGGATGGAAGGCTCTGTCCCAGGGTGGCCTCGGCTAGCATGGCTCAGCTGTGCAGCATCCACACTGTGGCTCCCAGCCCCGTGGCTCTCTCCATCCAGTGTCCACCACAGAGCAGGTCGCAACGCTGTTGGGCTCTTAAATCAGTTTGGGGGTCTTGACCAGCACTTTGTAACCAGAACAGAAGAGAATGAAGAGAGACGAGGTGCTGGAGGACTCAGGCCAAGCTCACATGTGCCAGGGAGAGACGCTAGGGGAACCTGGCCTTGCAGGGGTACGTGCACAGAGAATGCTGCGTGTCTCCCACGGTGCGTGGGCCAAAGGGCCCGAACCCATTGCGCCAGAGCATCGAATTCCCAGCGACATCTTGGGTTTGTTTGTATTGAGAGATCACCTCTGTCTCTACTTGGAGTGAGAGGGCCTTGTCCATAGCGAAGCCAAGAAAGCAAAACTCATGTGCAGCAGCGACCCAGAGCCACTCAGCTCCCGGCGAGCAAGGTGAGCAAGCTGCTCTCTCAGCGCGGCTGCAGGGTTCCACCTGCACTGAGGCCTCCACAGCTTCCTGGATGTCAGGCGTGGTGGGCATCACCCATGCAAGCGAAGGCCCAGGCAGGGTGGGTGGTGCCCAAAGGCACAGCTGGCCGGATCTGCCCTGGGGTGTCCCATGCAAAAGCCACACTCTCAGCCACAAGCTGTGCAGCTCTCCCCAGACCTTCTCAGCATCCTACTAGACTCTGTCTATTAAAGCTGCACCTTTTAACGATTGCCTTAAGTACTTAACAGCTGTAATTGCCTTCTCAAGGCAGATGTGCCTGCCCACGCACCCGAGTGAGGGAGGGGCGTGCTGGACACCTCCTCCCCTGTGTGTGAGGGCCGCCAGCCACACCACACCTCCCCAAGTGTGGGGTAAAGAACCAAGGGACCTGAGCTTTGTAAACCAAGCGTGTGCTGGACAGGGCCCTGGGACCGGCACGCAGACTCAGAGCGTTGAACGCAGCAGTGCAGATCCGACCTGGAGCCTCCTCATTCTCAAGACCTGCTTTCTACCTCTATCATGACCCCACTGCTATAGCCAGAGGTTTGGCTAGAAAGACCCAGGTCACCAGAGCAGGTGGCAAACCCGCGGGCCCTGTCCGCAGGCTGCCTCACTCCCCTGATGCGCTCACCGTTCTAAGGGGTCACCTGACTCGGTGACTCCATTCACCACCAACTGTCAGGGACCAGGAAGCAGCTGATGTTTACAACCTGCTCCTGAAGAAGTGGGCGATGCTGTTGGCAACGCTCACATGAGCTGAGACTTGGCCTCCCCAGCACGGTGCCAGGGCCTGAGCTTCCCTTCCGCAGCTCATACCCACAAAACCCACTGGGGGCACGATGAGCTCCTGTTCACAGGCAGGGAACGAGCAGGGAGGACAGTGCCCAAGGCCCCAGGGTCCACGCAGAGCAGGACCAGCCCTGGCATCTGGGACCCTAACGCCTGAGTTCATCACCACTGTCCCGTAACATCTGCTCACAAGGTACAAAAACTAGAACAAGCGATCCACAGGGACACAGGTCCAGAGGCTGGAACCAGAGCAAATGGCTACTCCTGTCTTGTTTGCTATCATAGCCTCTATAAGTAAAGCAGGTGTCTCCAGAGACGTTTGTGACTGTCAAGTCCCCACAACCCACCAGCGTCCTGTGCCTTTGGGAAGATCCACCCTGTCAGCCCACTCCTCAATCAGGGTCCCAAAGACATCCAAACCTTGCAGCCAGATGGAACCTTCCCAGGGCAGGTAACTTAGACCGGAGTCCACTCAAGGAGAAAAGGGCAACTGGAGTGTCCTGCCTCCCCAGGGAGCCTCAGTTTGGAGTTGACTTCTTCTCACCAGCAAAACCCCAAAGCCTGCTTCACTGGGGAGTCCTTTCTCTCTTTCTTTCTTTCTTTCTTACTCTCTCTCTCTCTCTCTTTCTTTAAGAGAGAGGGGGGACAGTGAGAGAGAGAGAGAATCAATTTTTATTTAGTTTTTCACGTGGCTTTCATTGCTCTGAAACTTTGTTGTGTAGGTGGTGCTGGGGTTTTAAACCGCATCCTTGTGCATGCCAGGCAAGAGCCATAACCACTGAGCCACCGCTTCAGCCCCCTCTAACCAACATTTAAGGACGAAATTATGCCACTTCTGTACAAACACTACCCCCCAAACTGGAGAGGAGCCAACGCTCCCTGAATCACTCTTTGAGGCCAGGGTTGTTCTGATTGCGAAGTCAGACAGAGACGCATGTAGAGTACAGTACACCTGGGAGGACAAGCTCAGGAGGAACAAACAGCCCAGCCAACCGAATCCAAGGATGCACAGAAAGGTTAACAAGAATGCCACGCAGCCAACCCAGGAAAGCTCCAAGATCAGCCAGGCCCATTAATTCATCACACGCACTTGAAGAGGGAAGCGATCGGTCCGTCCGCTAGACACCTGAGTGACACGAGAAGTCACAGCAGCCACAGTGGTGACAGTCTCGGGAAAGCTTAGTGGGAAAGAACCCCCACCCTGTGCGTGTCTCCTGCACCCACTCCCTGTTGGCAGATGCTGAGACCTGAGCCGCAGTACGCGTCACGGAGGCATGCTGACTTGGGGTCTTCCGGACAAACACCGAGGAAGGGCACAGCTGAGTCACACAGTGGTCACTTTCAGTTTTCTCAAGGAACCCACTATTCTCTATATTTAATATGCACCAATAAATATAAAGGAAAGAAAGAAAAAATGTTTCCTGTACCCAATAAAGCGCATCTCTAAGAAGCCAGCAGCTGACACACACCCGTGAGAGACCTGCACCATCTCCCTGCAAATCCGGCAGAGACAGCTCCACACCCCCCACTGCGATTTAAGTCTCCCGGAGGTCCAGGCCAATGCAGGATGAGAATAAAACACATCTAGGCTGGAAAAGAAGCAAACGATCTTTTTGTTGCAGACAAGACTGGCTAAGGGAGAAATGTGGTGGAACTGGGTTGAGCAGCCACCAGACTCAGGAAATCTAACAGAACGAGAAATCAATACACAAACGCTGTATTTCCAGCTTCCAGCAACAGAGAGAGCGTGAAACTTTTCTAATGCAGGTTAAGCTTCAAAAATATGAAACATGGTTACATCTGGTGAAAGATGTAGAAGACTTGCAAACTGAAAAATCTAAAATATTGCTGAGAAAAATTAAAGAAGGCCTAAGTAAATGGAGACATATCTTGTGTTTATGAGTCAGAAGAATCTATACAGTCAGGATGTCCATTTTTCACAAATTGACCTACAAATACGATGCAAGTCAATCAAAACCAAGTATATTATTTTTGGTGTGGAAATTGACAAACTAATTTAAAAATCACATTAAAATGCAAATGAGGTAGAATAGACAACATTTTTGAAAGTAGAGAACTGATTTGAATAATTAGAATTATTTTAAGACATAAAGTCACAGTACTCAAAAGAATGTACATAGTTTGCAACAATTTGTTATATATTTTTATAAAACTAAAGGCGGCCTCCCCATCCCAGGAGATGATCAATGTTTAAGGGATGGAAATGTTACTCGCTCTGATTTGATCGATGTGCGCTGTACGTGCACTGAATCAGCACAGCATGCCCCACCAGTGAGTTATCATGTGTCAATTTCAGCAAGGCAAGAGACCATGGCGTTGGCATCAAGATAGACAGGCAGTTCACTGACAGAGAATGGGTCCACTCACAGGCCCCAAGATGCACTAACAACTGATCTTTTTAATAAGAACTTGAGTTATTGTACAATCATAAATGCATATAAAGTAACAATATGATATGCATTTGTTCTTAAAGCAGAATCACCCCCTAGATCCCTCCCTATTCTACCTGAGCACCTTACAGAGACACGGCAAAATCCACGTTCATAGCAGCTCATTTTACAATAGCTACATTGTGGAAGCAACCCAGATGCCCCTCGCTGGATGAATGGATCCTAACAACTGATTTTTAACGAAGGTGCAAAGAAAATTCAGTGGAGAAAGAATAGGTTTCTTCCAAATATGGCCCTGGAACAACTACAACAAAGGAACTTCAACCCACATGCTCCCGGGGCGAAACCAGCTCAAGCTAGCTCACACGACTGAGGGGGAAACCCAAAATCTTGTCTCTTTGTGCTGAGCAAAGACTTCTCAGGCCTGGTGCCAAAGGGCGACCCGTGCAAACCCATCAGTGAAGTGGACGTCGCTCCACACTCACCTGACACAGCTGAGAGACCAGGTGAGCCACTGCATGGAGGAGATCTGCAGATGACAAATGTGGTGGACAGCGTTCACGGGCTACAGGCGGACCTGAGGAGTGTGGTGGACAGCGTGCGTGGGCTACAGCTGACCTGAGGAGTGTGGTGGACAGTGTGTGGGCTACAGCTGACCTGAGGAGTGTGGTGGACAGTGTGCATGGGCTAAGGCGGACCTGAGGAGTGTGGTGGACAGTGTGTGGGCTACAGCTGACCTGAGGAGTGTGGTGGACAGTGTGTGGGGCTACAGGCGGACCTGAGGAGTGTGGTGGACAGTGTGTGGGCTACAGCTGACCTGAGGAGTGTGGTGGATGGTGTGTGCAGGCTAGAGCCTGGGGAAGTCTCCAATGGGCCAGCAGCACAGGAAGGGGCTAGAGCCTGGGCGAGTCCCTGATGACCGACATTGCCGGAGGGGGAGGCCCTGACGTGGCACAGCCCACTGCCTCTGTGCTGAGAGTGGCCAGACCCCAGGGGCAGCACCATTTCTTGCTGGTCCTCCAGCCCCCAACTCTACAGATTAAGCATTTTCTCAAAATCCCAGCTGAGAGCCCCCTTGCTCCCTGGTAGCACCCTGAGAAGAGCTTCACCACAGCGCCATGCCCAGCGGGTGGGTGTCAGCTGAAGGTGGGCCTCTGCAGCAAGTGAGGACAGGCCCACAGACCCATGGCCATGCTGAGTCTCAGTGCGTTAAGCCAACAAGAGGCCCACCAGTCCCCGTCCAGGTCACCAGAACTCCTGCCTGCATGGAATTAGACAAACCACACCCATGGCCCCAAAGCCACAAGGCCACTCGCTCACACTGGGCCGGGAAGGCCTGGGCAAGAGAAGCAGCAGCAGCCAGTGAATGTGATTATCTCCCCCATTTCTCACTGGACTGGCAGCCGCTGCGTGGTGACACATCCATCACGCTCAAAGGCGAGCTACGTCCGTGGATTAAAAATTAATTTACTGCCCAGCCTGGCTTCCAGCTTGATGCCTTAATTGAGTTTGTTGTGACAGTGGTGCTCCCCTCTGCGTTTGGGAGCCGTTTACAAGCTCTGTAATGCAATTATCTCCAGCACACACGAATGCTCATCTCCAGAGTCACTGGGCGCGCCCCAGGTTCTGTATGTGCGCGCAACCAGGAATAAGGCACTGATCTCTTCTTCAAGGACAGGCTCAGCCATCTTGAGACTCAGAAAGAGATAGCAGCTCGGTCCCATTGCTGAGGAAGACACTCTTTGCAGATGCATGTTAATTAACTAAAGTAGATGTTTAACTGAGCAGCTACTAAGCATTCAGTATACGAGTGAGAGGTATATAACCCTGAGAGAAGCTGACAGTGACCCTTTTCAGCATACAGACGTCAGTGAGAAGGGCTGAGCAGACACTCTCAGGCGGGCATGCGTGAGCCCTTCCTTATCCCCTGCCTGTCGCCTCTGGCCACAGAAGTTTCCAGAGACCTTTCCTTATTTAAGAAAGATTGGCACCAAGTGCAAGAAAAACATCGACCTTTGTCATCACTTAGAGGTGCTCTAGGCAGCCTTCTGCCCCCTTGGATAGGAAGTGGAGACCCTCTTGCCATCCTCCTCCATGAACCCCTCCACGGCTTCCCTCCTGAAGTTCAGAAGCATGCCTCCTTCCCGTCTGAGGAGCTACTTCAACATGCAAGGCCTGCTTAGAGGCACCGGGCCCTGTGCGGCCGCTCTCAGCACCGAGGCAGCGGGCTGTGCCACATCAGGGGCTCCCCTTCCTGCATCAGGGACTCCCCCAGGCGCTAGCCCCTCCCTGCCCTGCTGGCCATCAGGGACTCCCCCGGGCGCTAGCCCCTTCCTACACTGTTGACCTGGCTGCACTGACCTCTTTCATTTTCCTTTTCTGGGCAGCAAGTGTCCTTGGTGACCATTGTGTTAAGGGTGTGCAAGGGACGATCAAAAGGATCGCCAACGCAGGTGCGTGGCCATGTGGGAGGATTCTGTGGCATCATGTGGTAGACAGGATGAGGAGTGCGTCAGCCTCTAAGGAGGTTTGGTGGGTCTTAGCACAGGTGGGGAAGGCTGCTTCGGGAGCTCAGAAACGGAATCCTTGCAATTGTTCTCTTAGCCCCTGAGAAGCTGAGAGTTCACCCTATGAGTGGTTTTCAGGAACAGCATGCCCCTAAAAAGGAGGATGCTTCTTACAGTTAGCAGTCACTGATGTGGTGCTACTCAGAGGTGCAAAACAGTCTCCACTTGTCTATTTCGGATTCTGAAACCTAAATTGACACCATGTTTCATATTCATAAAGTATCAAGGAAGCTCACTGATGAGGAAGGAAGTAAACAGGAGAAGGGAATAAGCTTGCAGGCTCACTGGTGATCAGGGAAACACAGATTTAAACGGAGCTCCTCAAATGAGCCCCAGTTCAGAGCCCACGGGGCAATGAGCGCCGGCACCCTCACAGCCTGCCAGCCACAGGCTCCTCCTCTCAGGGTGGCAGCCGCACAGCACCTGGTTGACTTCAGGTGTGCACAACCCCCGGCCCCAGCGACCTCGCCTGGGCCCACTCACGCGTGTCCTCAGGCAGGCATGAGAGCGTGATCCAGGGCAAAGCTGGGAAGAGCAGGTGGGACACTGACCCTCCCAAGGCCCTGGGTTCCACACCCAGCACTGAAACAAAACAAAACAAAACTGACCCTGTTTCCTGAGGCTCTGGACAGATGGTTTCGTAAACTCATATAGATACGCCTGAATACCTACGTGAAAACTCAGGAGGATTGGGGGCATCCTACAATACAATGGGATGGAGGAGTGCGGCTTCAGTTGTAACACCTGGTCACTTGTGGTGATCAACAGCTATGAAGGATGCGGCCTCCGGAGCCTGCCCTGGTGGGAGAGGTGTTTCCTCCTGTGGAGGGCAGAGGCCGCTGAGCCACCACACAGAACACGAGGCTCACATGTTCAACCAGCGCAGAGAGGAGCAAAGCTTCCCCGGGACGGGGAGGAATTCTGAATGTGAGCTGGGTCCTAGATGATATCTGGTTGTTAGGTATTTGCCTAGTTAATTTTAGGTACAGTAATGGCATAGTGGCTATGTAGAAAATAACCTTATTCTCAGACAATGCACGATGAAGCATTAGCAAGGAATTGACACCACGTCTCTAACTTCAGAATAGTTCAGTGCAAAACACGCAACGATGACAGATAGGAACTGATGGATGAGAGAGAGAAACATGATAGATTCAGAATACGGACAGAGATAGACGGTAGAGATGACGGACAGGTGATAGAGTCGGATAAAGAACAGACGTAGATGACGGGGGACGGACAGGTGATGGAGATGGATAAACGGCAGACGTAGATGACGGAGGGCGGACAGGTGATGGAGATGGATAAATGGTAGACGTAGATGATACACAGTAGATAACAGATGACAGATGGATCTATAGATGCATACATAGACAGATGGATAGGTAGGTAGATGATAGATATTGATAAATGATAGAGACAAAACATATGTAATAGATTCAGATTATAGATAGAGATAGATGATACAGATGGTGGAGACAGATAAATGATAGGCATAGATTTCACATCATAGATGGTGGATAGATGATAGATGGTTGGTAGGTACAGATGACGGATGATGGAGACAGATGAAGACGTGTGATGGACACATCAGTAGGTAGACTGATGATAGATGGATAGGTAGGTAGGTAAGTAAACAGGTGATGGATGACAGGCAGAGCAGTTGTGACTTTTTTGCTAAAGAGAGGGAGGGACAGTGAGAGAGAGAAAGAGAATCAATTTTATTTAATTTTTCATGTGGTTTCATTGCTCCAACATTTCATTGTGTACGTGGTGCTGGGGTTTGAACTTGTGTCCTCACGCATGCCAGGCAAGTGCCATAACTGCTGAGCCACTGCTCCAGCCCCAGTTGTGACATTTTTTTGTTTGTTTGTTTTCTAGAGAGAGGGACAGTGAGACAGAGAGAAAAAGAGAAACTTTTTTTTTTTTTAGGACTGAGGACCGAACTTAGGGCGTTGCACATGCTAGGCAAGCGCTCTGCCACTGAGCTAAATCCCCAACCCCAGAGAAACAATTTTTATTTAGTTTTTCATGAGGTTTTTGTTGCTCTGAGACTTCGTTGTGTACGTGGTGCTGGGGTTCGAACTTGCTTCCTTGCGCATGCCAGGCAAGCACCCGTAACCACTGAGCTGCAGCTCCAACCCCCAGCTGTGACATTTTTAAGTTGTGTGTATATGAGGGTTCATTATGCTATTCTCTCCATTTCTCAGTATGTTTGAAATTATTCCTAAGAAAAAGTTATAAAGGAAAGGTTAACGTGTAGCTTTTTAAAAGCATAAACATTAAAAATCTGTGCAGGCAAAGGTGATAACGGAGTTCTGTACTTTTCTTTCTTAGAACGCGATTTTCCTGAATTAGACACAACAGTAAGAGCAGTGCATTCCTGGGACTGCCACCGTCCCAAGCCACCCTACAACTAACTGCCAGAATTAGGACACAGAAACAGGAGCCTGCAGGAAGGAAGGAACTCATCTCCCTCCATGCCTCTCTGGTCCCCAGTTTTGCTCCAGGAAGCAGGTCTGTAGGTGACTGTGACCACACCAGGTGGGAGAGGCGGAGACCACCAAGCAGGTGCGTCCCCTCAGAGTGCAGGACTCTGCCTTCACAGCCAGGCTCAGGGACTCCACCACCCTCATCTCCAAGGCTTCACAGACCACACACTCTTAGACACGGCTGTGGACTGGGACCAAGAGTGTTTCCATCTCCAAAGTGTGACTTGCACAGACCTTGACCCTGCCACTAGAACCCAGTTTTTGCTTAAACAAAGTAAAAAATAAATAAGGTGAAATGTGTGGTGGCCACACCAAACAGCCCAACTCTCACGGCCAGCAGCTCCAGCTCCTTAATGTAAGCCCAGCCTGTCCTGGCAATCTCATCACAGGGGCTACTCCTGTTCCAGTGGCACTCCTGTGGACCCAGCCAGAGTCCTGTGGTGAGCAGGGAGAGGGCACTGATGAATCCCAGCTCCTGTTCAACAGGGAGCCTTCTAGGGCAGGCGCCCACCGGTGGCTGCGGGTGCTGGGATCGGCATGGGGACGAGTAGTGAACAGGCTGAGCCTCAGTGCTGTAGAGAACCTTGCCCAACTGGCCGTCACTAGCTGAGCATTCACAGATATCTGTACCTGGGACTGCGCTGCCACACACCCCGCCAGCTCGCGGCTCCTGCCTGCACTCTGCCCATCCCTATGCCTGTCTGAGTTGCGGATGGGCACAGCCCTCCCTCAGCAGCTTCACTGGCCGTTGCTTCCCTGCATTCAGCCCAGAGAGGCAGACAGGAGTCAGACCCCAACCAGGAGGAACACGCAAGGAGACGCAGAACAGGCGCTGGGCTCCACTCCGCGGGTTTCAGTCCCGCTCCTCTGCCCTCACCCCTCAAGGCCACGCTGAGCACCGTCCCTCCAGCAGCCTGGCTTCCCATGGCCGCCCAGGAAAGGCAGTATGGCAGGACACATGCAGGCAGCTGCAGGCCAGGGAGCTGAGCTGCCCCAGGCAGGTGGAGGAAGCTTCCCCCGGTTATTCCGACCCCAACCCCGGAACGCACCAGAAAAGAGTGGACGCGTTTTGCTGACGGTTCCCCGGCCTCGCTCAGACTCGCACTCTGCAGAGAGCATCCAGACGTTGGCTTCCTCCACCAGCCGCCCACCCTGGCTCTTGGGGAAGTAAAGGGGAAACGCAAGAAAAGAACCCGTCCGAGTACCACGCTGCAGCCAGGGATGGGGCTTCCCTGCTGCCTGAAGAGCCAAGCCTGCCTCCTGTGCCACCAGCTCTCCAGATCCCTGTTTGAGGAGGTCAGCACAAGGTCCCTCCCCGAGAAGATCCGGCTATCGTGTCCCGTGTGTTAATTGCCCTTTTTAAAACCACACAGGGAAAACAGATGCATTATAGAGCCCCTTCCTGGCTCTGCGGCTGGTCTGGTCTAGCGAGCTCCAGTTCAGCAGCCTGCGGCCCTTTCCTCCTGGGAAAGAGGAAGGGTCAGCTCCCTTAGTTCCTGGTTCCCCTCCCCAAAACTGCCCTTGGGTGGCACCTGTTGGCACAGGTGGAGGGGACAGGCAGCTGGGGCCCACCTGTCCCCAGGCAGCCTGGAGTCACCTGCTGTCTACCCCTGCGCTCAGCAGCTTTTCCTCCTGCTCTGCCACAGGCATCCTGGAGGCAGGTGGATGCTCTCCAGGAGGAAAGTCGTGTGGACGCCTTCTTCCAAAGCCCAGAGCCCGACACGCAGCGGTAGCTTGAGATACAGATCACCTAAAGTCAAAACTCCACTCCAGCAACGCACTGTGAAGAGAAGGCTTTGCAGATGCAAAGCAAGGAGAAGAGACGGCTTCACCGCATCCAACTGCCCAAGGATCTTGCTAATAAGTGCAAGCCATGGAAGGGGGAAGGCAGACAGCTGGACTCCTACCCTGTCCCTCATCAGACATGGGGCTTCATCTGAAAGTCAGAAGCTAACAGCTTTCTTACTGTAAGCTTCTATGTTTAAAAAGATGCAACCACTTGGTATCCGCTGCTTTCAGATGGTGGCACCCGACAGGCAGAACTTCCCGTGTCAGCGCTCACTCGTTCACCATTTGGCCCAGTTGTGCAGTTGTTTCTCAGCACGGGTGTACGTTTGCTACGCCTCAGGGCAACAGCTGGGGGCCGGGGACAGTGGAGGAGTAGGCAGGTTCCCCACCCCAGGAGCCATTCATGAGGGCAGGTCACATGGTCCACAGACCTGTCCGGCTGCGCTGTGGCATATGGTAATTGCTCCACAAAGCCAGTAGCTTTCGCTCCCACGTCTCCGGTAGGACTGAAATAACTCTGCCCTTTGCTGATCGGGTCATTATTGATTTTTCGTTCCTTGGGAAGCCAACCCTGCAAATTCAAGGGAATGTAGAGCTCCAGCTCCCAGGATAGAGACTCTGCGCTGGGTTTCGGGAACCTAAAACATGCAGGAAGTTTGGAAAGGCACAGTTGTGTCCAGGGGGCTACGTGAGGGTCACACTAAGCAGGGGATGCTTGCACTCTTCTGCCCTTCCACACGAGCAATCCGCTCCCATCCTTGATCTAACAAAGGCACAGCGTCACGGGAACCAGAGCGCTCCCTGGCCCCAAGTTAAACATTAAGCTCCACCCGGGCGATGGCCTTGGCAACCTCTCCTGCCCAAAGCCCATCTGTACCCCACAGAGGCTCCTCAGCAGCAGGTGCTCGGTTGCCTAGCGACTAATGGGGTTGGGTGAGTCCTGGCTGGGCAGCAGGCCTGGAAGCAAGGTGGACCTGCGGCACACACTGTCCTGGGCCACAGTGCCAGGGAGAAGACGAGGGCCAGCTCTTGATGCGAATCCTGGCACATGGCCACACACAGACATGGCAGCGTCTCTGGAACTTCTCACTGACAGCGCTGTGACCAGATGCAGAGCAAGCAGCTCCTGGACCCCCGCAGCAGCTCCAGAGGCCCTGGCTCTCTTCTGACCAATCGCCCAGGCTGGACTTTGGCTGCCAAGGTGCAGGCACCAGACTCGAGCTGGGCCAAGCAAACTCCCATCCCCTGAATCTACATCCGTGCAGAGGCATCTGCAGACACTCAGCACTGGGATCACCCGGATGCCCACTCCCAAAACTCCTGGGCTTCTCCAGCCCTTCACCCCTCCCAGAGGTTCTTCTAGAAAATTCCCCTCCATAAAATAGCCAGAAGCAGGTCCCACGACCTGCACCCACACCCAGTAGCTTCGTACTGATACCATAAACCAGGGTCTACACTTCAGGAGCGGCTCTCCCAGGCCCAGGCCGAAGCCCTCGAGGTGAAGGCGGCGGACCCAGGAGGGACTCTGCTGAGCTCTCCCAGCCCCAGGCCAGAAGCCCTCAGGGTGAAGGCAGGGGGCCCAGGAGGGACTTGCGGGGCTCTCCCAGTCGTGGTGTCTGTGGCGTCCCTTGCCTCACACAAGTCACCCCAGTCCCTACCTCCACATTCAAATTCTGTCCACCCCCGACAGCTCTGTCCAAAGTCCCTTTCACAGGTCCACCCTAATGCCCTCATTCTAACATTTACCCCTGGAAAGACACGGCTGCTACAAATGAGGCCACACATGGTGCCCGAGGGCGAGGCCTCCACCCATGCTTCGAGGGACTCGCTGCTGTCCAGTGCTGACCATGCCCCATTCCAGGGAGCACAGGGAACCTGGTGACCTGCTCCAGGCCTGCGGCACCTGTGAGCCTTGGACCCCCTCAGCACACCTAGGCTTCCTGTGCTGTGACGGGCAGCTGAGCAACTGGCCTCCAGGTCTGGCTGGCATGGAGAGGCTGAGAGCGGGAGGCCACCTTTACAGGAGATAGAAGTCAGTAAGAGAGGGCAGGGGCACTTCCATCCCAGCCCGTGGGCAGCATGGCTACGCCTACGTGGTAGTAGCCTTGTACGAGCCTGAAGACCCTTCAGCCTGACCATGGGGTTCGGGACATGGGACCCATGGAAGACAGGTGGTACAGCACTGCACCTCGGTACTGGACCTCAATGGATCCTGCCTAGGAGCACAAGGAATGCTGGCACAGAGTTCTGCTGCCTTCCGAGCCTAACTGCAAAGAGTCAACAGGAAATAGAAATAGCAGCCAGTCTGAACTCTGAGTGGGCACTGAAGGGCTCTGATCAAAACTGAAGCCAACATGGAGGAAAACAATGCGGGGTCCCCAAGACCTACTTTGAGCTCCTGGATCAAGCTATTCCTGAGTCAGAACATGATCTCTTCCTTCATAGTCTACTGCCATTTTTTTTTTGTTTGTTTGTTTAAGCTACCTTAAGCAAAGGTAGCTGTCATCCTCCAGCTAAAGACCCCTGACACAGCACCACTGGGGACAGTAGGCCAAAGACCTCCAGAGGGCACTGCTACGTCAACAGCCTGGTTTCTCTACTTTCCAGAATAAAAGGACCAAGAAAAGTATGCCCCAGGGTCCAAGTTGCCAAGAGACAAGAGCAAAATGGACGCTATCAAGACCCATGTGCCACCCATGCCAGACACACTTGGCCTCCCCTGCTTTTCACCGCTCTTGGGGTGAACATGGAACCCCTGCTGGTCTGGCCTGAGGACCGCACAGCGTCACGTGCCCCCTGACGGCCCGGACGGCTCCGGATGGCTCCGGTGAGTCATCTGCCGGGAGCAGACGCTAAGCTTCCACACGCAGCGCCATCCCACTGACTCGTCCACTCGAAGAGACAGAAACAAACAACATCAGATTGAAGGGCACAATTGCTCTAGCTGAGAAGAGCTCTGATTTCAGAGCCTTTCAGCCCGACAAACAGTGTAGCAGAAAGACAAGCAGGCCCGGCCTCAGCACATGGGACAGCGTGATGCAGCCGGTCCCCTGCGCAGGAGCCCGCAGCCGGCTGGCCGCCGGAGGCCCGCGAGACTGGGTCCGGAGAGCAGAGGGAGTCAATCTCCCTTCACACCCCCAGGCTTACCTCCTCCTTACGCCAACTGCAAGCTGAGCCTTTTCCTCTCCCTGACCTTGGGTTTGTACAGGTAAATGTAAAAGAGGGGACTTAACACGGTGACCGGGAACTACTCTCACGTGCAGTTAGACTGTTCTGGGAGATTGTGCTACAGGATCCTCAGGATCCTGCTCTCCTGCATTCAGTCTGCATGGGTCATGCAGGGTCCAAAAACACTGGGCGGGAAATGCACATGCAAGCAACCCACAAGCCATGAAGACTTTGACCGCCATGTGTGGCTGTGATAGTCGACTGCATTGCTCGTCCCCCGCTCAGCCTGCTCTGTCTACCTACTGATCATTCATTTTCGTACTGGGCATCAAGCTCCGGGCCTGACAGCCACCAAGCACACGCTGTGCCACTGGGCCCCAGCCCTAGGCCTGGGCCTCACTTACAAGTTGAACTTCATCATGGACACAGTAGTAGAAAACAGGTTACACAGGGTCCCGTACGCTTGCATTTCAGGACTGGGGGCCTCAGAGCGTCCCTATGGGTGAGGCTCTGCTTGTTGCAATGTGGGACTGTGACTGGGTTTGCTGACTGCAGTGCCCTCTCTTGCTACCACAGAACCCTCCAAGAAATGCAGGGTGGACAGGAGGGTTTGGGCAATGGCTTTGCCAAGTTGATGGTGACCAAGTTCCCCAGGGACTGAAGGAAGGAAATCTGTCTGATGACGGCGATCAGCTTGGACAGGAGGGTCGGAAGACAGGTTCTGCAGGTTGGATGGACTGACTGCCGCTAGAGCCATGGACAGTCGCAGGTTGCAGATCGGGTGTGCACTGAGCATCTGCGTGTGTGATACGCGCACTGATCAGCCCCCTCGTAGCCGCTTCCTGATACAGCGGCACATGCTTGTGGGCATGCTTGTATCCAGAGGCCTCAAAATCCTGCAGAGAGACACCAGGCTGTTGGCAGTGACAGTGAGCAGGGCCTGGGATCAGGGAAGGGGTCTGGGGAGACCACATTTCACCTCACGCACCTCCAAAGGTGAAATTTTCATGACGAGTCTCTGCACAGAACGACTCCCTGAAAGAGCTTAACCCTGGAAGTGGCACAGAGCCACCTAGTCCAATCACCTGCCCTCCAAGAGCCGCCCACAGACCTCGTGCCTCTCACAGTCCTGCAGACCTTGCTCCAAATGGCTTTCCCTGCACTGTGAAATGATTCCCTTAGAGTGAGAGGTAAATTTAAATACAGTAACTCAACCGTGCATCTGCATCTCTGGACGGCCAACGACCTATCAAGAGAAAGCTCAGCCTGTTCCAAAAACGGGGAAGATTCGCACACAGGCCCCTTTCCCCGCTGTACAGCACCAGCCCCAGAAAGACCAAAGTCAAAAACAGCAAAAGCCCTGAAATAATCTTGCAATCCAAAAGCAGAGCACTTCCGTAGCACATGGACCACGTAAGACACACGCACCTGAAAAACCCACAAGCAAATGATCCCGCACCCTCAGGTGAGAGGCGCTCGCAGCAGCACGGGCACCTTTTCAGGACATGCAGGTAAACGTCACCTCGTTATAAATGACAGCCACAGAGGAACCTGATGTCATCATGTTGACACTGAGGAAAATGAAAGGTGCAGAGGATTTTACAGGGAGCTCCCCACCCCCGAGGATGCTGACTTTATTCACTAAGTAATGATTTGTAGCTCGATCTTGATGGCAAGCAAAGGGTCACCAAGTGCACAGCCTACATCTGAAACAGCTGCAGCCTTTACACACACACACACACACACACACTTTCTGCCTCCTTCCAGTGAGAATGAACATGTCAAATAGAAACCAGAGGAACGGGTGCCAACTCAAGTGTATGGAGCACATATTGCCTGGGTCCATTCCTGCCATCACCATCACCAGTGGTGTCATCACCGCCACCATCACCATCACCACCACCACCACCACCATCACCATCACCATCACTAACACCATCACCATCCCCAACAACCACCACTACCACCAACTACCACCATCACCATCACCAACACCAACCATCACCATCACCAACAACAACAACCACTACCACCAACTACCACCATCACCATCACTATCACCAACACCAACATCAACCATCACCATCACTATCACCAATACCAACACCAAC
>PVKS010004904.1:0-89258 GCA_004027875.1 Aplodontia rufa | reverse complement strand
CTATAAGCATCTTGGATGTGATATTCCAGATCAATTGTAAGATGAGGGAAGTTCTCACTTATGATTTCGCTTAAAAGGTTCTTGATGACTCTTGTTTGCTGTTCAGAGTTTTCCTCCAGGCCAATGATTCTCAGATTATTACACCTCATCTCATCAAGTATTATTTGGAAGTTCTGATTATGTAATATAAGTTGCTTCTCTTGTTTATCTTCTTTGAGTTCAACAATGTTTAGCTGATCTTCATTTTCTGATGTTCATTCTTCAAGAACTGAAGTTCTATTTTCAATAGAGTATACTGTTGTTGGTGTCATCCAGTGAAGATTTGATTTGGTTAACCGTGTTTTTCAATCCTGGTAGCTCTGCTACGTCTCTTTTCAGAATGTCTATTTCTTTGTATAGCTGATCTTTTATCCCATGGAATTGCTCCCTTATTTCCCTGTAAAAGTTGTCTCTCATATCTTGAAATTGTTCTCTGATCTGTTTCCTTATTTCATTTCTCAACTCTTTGATTGAATCACTGATCATAATGTTGATACAATATCTTTGGTTTTCATCTAAGGGCCCAGCTATGGGATCCTTGGGTGGAGACCTGTGGGGTTGAGGAGGAGAGTTATTTCCCCTTCTCTTCATTTTCAGAATCAGAGATTGTGTCTTGTAGTTCAACCTTGTTACTCTTGCCAGAGTAATTGGAGCTTCTTATGGCTTTGCTTCGTTGTGATGGGGAGCTATTTGGTCAAGACAGACCTAAAGATGCCAGACCGGTCTGCGAGATCTTGAGAGGCTATAGGTGCAGATACTAGTCCGTTTGAACTAAAATAGATGTGCTGGTGACTAGCACCAATAGTAGCAGTTTTCTTTGAGAGCTCTCAATATATTATGATAGCAAGCAAGTGATCTTTTTTTGAAGAGTGTCTGTTTCTTCAGATAGCACGATCGTGGAAATCCACATGCAGTCCTGCAGCGTGACATGATTCTTAGGAGCGTCTTGGAGTCACTGCTGGTGGGGTGGTCACCATCTTTAATCTCTGGCACTATATTTAAAGCACTGTGACTTCTCTGCTGCGGCACGTGCGGGGTGCAATAATCCTCCTCCACACCACTTGCCAGCCAGCCATGCGGCAGCGGCAAGTGAACAAAGATCGCAGTAGCACTATATTTAAAGCACAGTCCATGGGGCTGAGTTCCCTGGCTGCTTGACTCCTGCCCCACTCCCAGGCGGTGGTGGCTGCTCGCCACGTCCCAGCCCAGAAGGAAAAAAAAAACAAAACACACATTTCTCCCCAGTCTCTGCTCCTCAAATCCACTGAGCAAGTTAGGACTGGGGTTTCAAGATGCTACTCCCCCAAATGCACCTCAAAAAACTGGAAATAAACTGGAGATTTTCCGTCCAGTCTCAGAGCTGCTGGGGAAGCCTTCTATCTTCAAGTCACCATCTTGATTCTCTATCTACACACATTTCTTTCTTTCTTTCTTTTTTAAAAGAGAGGGACAGTGAGACAGAGAAAGAGAGAAACAACTTTAGTTTTTCACATGGCCTTAGTTGCTCCAACACTTAGTTGTGTACATGGTACGGGGTTTGAACCCAGGTCCTCGTGCTTGCCAGGCAAGTGCCGAAACCGCTCAGCCACCGCTCTAGCCCTACACGTTTCTTTCTTTCTTTCTTTTTTTTTTTTTTAAAGAGAGAGGGACAGTGAGAGAGACAGAGAAAGAGAGAAACAGCTTTATTGAGTCTTTCACATGGCCTTCGTTGCGCCAACACTTAGTTGTGTACATGGTACTGGGGTTTGAACCCAGGTCCTTGTGCTTGCCAGGCACACATGTTTCTTAATGACTGAAGAGATGTGATTACTATGGAGTCTTGGGCTTCCAAGACTTCTGTGTACAATGTATCTCTTGGTGTCAGTGACCAATCAGACGGCTGTATGGTTCACACCAGATGAGATGTATACATTGCTAAAGGGCCTTCAAATTGTCTTTCATCTGAACTTCTCTTTTCATTCTTGAGTGACACTGGTTTCTGTTTTGCTGTTTGTAGCTACTTTTTTCCAGCATTGAATCTGCTGGCTACCCCTGTTTACACTACGAAAATTGACTGAGGGTGGATGGGGGGAGATAGGGTCATGGTTCAAGGTTTGGAGTTTTGTGCTCTTTTGAGAAACCCCTTTTGTTTTCTTTCTGTCTGGCATTTCAATTCCATGAGAGAATTGCTGTACTTTGTATTCTGAGGTGTCCATTTCAACATTTCCCTGAAGGCACTTATCAGGCACAGGGCCTGAAGGATTTGCTTCCGGGATAGGGGTCTGCTAAAGAACTATGGTAAATGAGTTTTTATTTGATTTTAGTCAGCTAGGTTCATGTCCCTCCCAGTCCTCTTCCCTGCCTCACCCAATTTCATCCTGGATGCAGTCTGACTCATTTCCCCAAGATCCATCCACTCCAAAATCACAGCGAATCCATGTTGTTCACCTCATGACACAAGGCATGGCCACCACTGTGGTGGCAGATCCTAAGGGGCAGGCTGGAGGCAGCTGCCAGATGCACCTCCCGGTGAGTACAACCCAGCCTCCATGAGGTGCATCTCAGTGTGCCTGTGTTTCAAGTGTGGCACTTGCGTCATAGAGACCAGGGTGGTCTTCTAGGATACTCCATGAGCCTTTTAGCCGAGCAGGCTCTCTCTTATATGCTGGCTTTGAGCTGTCGTCATTCTAATGGTTGGTCCCAGGATCTGCAGTGTCTAGGAGGGGCAACTAGGTGGAAGAGATGACATCAGCAGCACAGCATACTCCACGGGATCCCTGCACCAGGCCTGCTTTGTAGGTATGTGTGACTCTTCCATCAAGGCATCCACCCCATGAACCAGGGAATGTGCTATTCGGAGGGTTTATGTGCCAGTGCTCACCCTGTAACCTGAGAAGCTGCCTGATCATGAGTGGGAATGGATATGGTGTGTGCAATGGATATGGGCCTGTCTGTTCTGCTTTACTCTTGCAGACCCTATCCTTGTTTGGCCCATGTGGCAAGGGGTGTGTGTGTGTGTGTGTGTGTGTGTGTGTGTGTATGTGTGTGTTTTAATATTAGGGCTCCTGTAAAGGTTTAAGGGCTGTGAGCTGAGCAGCTGTCTCAGATCCTAGAGGTTAACTTTCTAAAAGACATACTGACCTCCAACTACAAAATCTTCACTAGGAACTCAGTTTAGACTTCCAGAAGTACCAAGGTTAAAGAAGGCACCTGTAACACCATTTTCTTCCCCTAAAGGTAACAACAAACCTAACCATTCTATGTGATCAACTTGGTAATGATACAATGAACAAAAATGGTGGCCTCTGTGGCCAATCTGATATTTAATACAGGTATGGAATCCCCCTGACAATTGGGATCAATTTCTTCTGCATGACCTACAGCCATTACTGTCCTCCACTGCTACTCACATACTTTGAGAGGCCTCTTTTGTCTTTACAGTGATCAAAGAATTTGGATCTACCTCCACCGCAACTCCTTCTGCGGTTCCAAGTACAGTTTTTGGTTTCCTTAGCCTCATCGGGGGTCTTTGGGGCTCTCCTGCAAGCATGATTTAGTGGCACTGTGTCTTGGAATAGCCAGGTACTGTCTCTGAATCACTCAGAGTGGGACTTCCTTTGTGCCTGTTAGTTACTTGGTTCCATAATCATGGCATCTTACTCTGAAATTGATGATACATCTGTATTCTCAAGGTCACCAATAATATTGATGTTGCTAAATCCAATAGCCATTTTTCAAACCTCTATTATTTAATATGCCAGTGGTATCTGTTACCGTTGATTTTCCTATTCATTTTCATTTGGTTTCTATTATTCCCTACTCTTGGTTTTCCTCCCACCACTTTGGCCCTCTATCTTAGTTCCTTTGCTGGTCAGTCCTGTTTTCGAACTCTTAACACTGGGATACAAAATGGCTCAGTTCTTGTTGTTCTTTACAGTCAAGTCCCTAATGATCTTATCCAGCCCCAGGAATTTAAATAAGTATATGTAATACCTGCCAAATAAACATAGCCTTTAGGGTATATAAGTTATTATATCCAAGTGTCTGATCTTTTTCTAAAAGACAACTACAGTTTACTGTCTAAAACTGATTTCCCAATTTTTCTCCACAAATTTGTTGGAACTGTAGCTTTCATGTTATTTGAGAGAATTCACCTTGCCATTGCTCAAAGCCAAAACCTTTCAGTTAAAATTACCTAGGCCTTTTCTTTCTCATACTTACAATCTAACCACTAAATAAAACTTGCTGTATCACATTTACCATGCATGTAGAATATAAACTCTTCTTACCATACCCATTGATAGCATCCTGGTCTAGGCCATCCTCATCTTTCACTTGAATTATTGCCATACCCTTTTACTCTTACATATTTTTATTTTTATTTTGTTTTTTTAAAGAGAGAGGGACAGTGAGAGAGACAGAGAAAGAGAGAATCAACTTTAGTTTTTCACATGGCCTTAGTTGCTCCAACACTCAGTTGTGTACGTGGTGCTGGGGTTTGAACCCGGGTCCTTGTGCTTGCCAGGCAATCGCCGAAACTGCTGAGCCACTGCTCTAGCCCCTCTTACATACTTTTAAAAAATTGGTTCCTTCTTTAGATATACATATGATACAATGATATGATTATAAAAGCATGGCGTTTAACTTGTTCTAATTCAGTCTCTAGTTTTTACCTTCTCTTCTCCCTACCCAGTTATTTTTATATATGCACCAACAGAATGTACACTGACACAATTATAAAAGAATAGAATGTACCTTGTTTTAACTCAGTTCCCAGTATTTCCCCTTCCCCTCACTTCCTTCTACCCCGTTATTTTTTATATACTTGGCAAAAGGATAAGTGGACATTTATATATATATATATATAAAGGTATGTAGTACAACTTTAGTCCTCAGTATTTTCCCTCCCTTCTCTTCCCTCTACTCTACTAACCTGTTATTTACTAATAGTTTTTAATGCAGTGACTTGTTGATACACATGTTGATGAGATTCACTATATGTTCATATATGAACATGAGAAATTTAAGTCTGATTCATTCCATGAACTTTGCCTATCTCATTCCTCCTTCCTCCATTTCCTTCCCTTTTGTCTATTCCTCTGTTCTTTTCCTTATTTTGGATTAGCTTCCACATGTCAGAGAGAACATAAGACATTTCATTTGAGACCAGCTTATTTCACTTAGCATATCCTCCAGTTTCATTCATTTGCAGGCAAATGGCATAATGACATGATGTCATTCTTCCTTATGGCTATTAATCCATTGTGTGTATACATGCCACATTTTCTTTATCAGTTGAAGAGCACCTTGGTTGGTTTCATAGCTTAGCTATTGTGAATTGTACTACTGTGAACAATATGGCTGCACCACTGTTGTATGCTAATTTTAGGTCCTCTGGATACTTATATACTTTTTATTTTTAGAACAGCTACACAGCAGATCATGTCTTCTGCTGAAAACCCTCTAATGGTTGCCCATTTCCTTCAGAATAAAATTCAAAACGCTTACAAAGCTCTGCAAAAATATGAACATTACTTCTTTAACCTCTTATCAGTCACCCCCCCTTGCACAGAATTCTTCTGTAATTTCACTGATGCTCCTCAAATATACACCATTAAAGTACCATTATAGGGCCTTTGCTCTAACTTTTCCCCCTAACTGGAATACACCTTCCTTATACAGTCATTGATGTCCTCCTTCACCCCTTCAAATCCTGGCTCTGATGCTTCTGTATTCATTCATGGTATACACTGAATCATTGTATTTCATATAGCAATCTAAATTGTCATATCCCTCCCATTTTTTAAAATCACCTTTCTACCCTATAACAATTATCTTTTTAACACATTCTACACATATTTTATGTCCTCCTCCTAGACTTGTTCATTGAGATATACCAAAATACCAAGGATAATGGTTGGAATACAGTAAATACTCCAATACTAATTTTGGAATAAGCTTGGGTGGGGAAAGCATAGTCACATTTGTGAGCTGACTCACTGCCATTGTAGGGATGGGCAGTAGTATCATCTCTTGTTCAAGCTATCCCTTTAGGTCAATATATTTATTTCAGTTAAGGATAGAGGATTGAGTGTTCATAGTCAGAGACAGGATGTCTTAACAAAGCATTATCATTTTCTTTTTTTTGAAAGAACTTTATTTTAGTTTTTCACATGGCCTTAGTTGCTCTAACACTTTGTTGTGTACATGGTGCTGGGGTTTGAACCCAGGTTCTCGTGCTTGCCAGGCAAGCGCTGAAACCGCTGAGCCACCGCTCCAGCCCCAAGCATTATCATTTTCAACTGCTGCTGAGGGCCAGGCTAGCTCTATCCTGAATTCATCTCTTTCACATATTACTAAAAGGAGCAAGACACAATACACAGTTTCTGAATAACTCCTTCCATTTCCTCTAATATTATAGCCTAGATTGACACAAGAACTGCCAACACTGAGTTTTTTAGCCTGAAATGGGTAGATGCTCATTGCCCATGATCATTAAGTTAATGCTACATTTGAGATTTCTTTTATCCATAATACCTGACTTCCAGGCACATTTTTTACATCCTTAAAAGAAGTTTTATTGTTAATAAAGAACTACAACATCAACAAATAAGAGATTTACTTTAATTTTATATAAAGAAACACAGGAGGTGGGTAGACCAGAGTTGGTGTGACTGTTCCACAAAATCATCAGGGTTTCAGGCTCCTTCGGAATTTTTGCTTCACCATCCAATCCATGACACCCAGATATGATTCTCAAAGTCCCCATGAGACTGTCAGAGCTTCACCTTAGATGTCTATATATTGGAGGCAAGAAAAAGAAGAAACATAAAGGAAAAAATAATTTCTTAAATGTCCTAGACACAGAATGACCACTTCCATCTTGTTGACTTGCAAGGGAGACTGAGTTTTTCAGCCCAGGTTTTATTAAAGAAGGGAAAAGGGATGTTGGGTAGGGGAGTTGGCAGTCTGATGCAAAATCATCTCTTTTTTTTTTTTTCATTTCAACATAGTTTGTTCATGTCAACTTTTATTTCCAGTTTAATTGAAAAGGTATATATTTAAGTTTTAAAAAAATTTCCTAGTATATTCATTCTGATTATTTTTTCCATTTCTAAGTAATATTATTGGCATAGATGGTGAAAAATACAAATGTGTGGACTTTATGACAAATCACTTCATCCTTGTCCTAAATGCTGTTGTTTTATTTACTAATCCACTGATACCTCAGGGCTTATTTACAGCATTAATTTCCTCTTACAGAATTGAATGAAAGCTTTCTCATGACAGCATAAGTGCCACCTCCCCAAATAATGGGATAAATGTTAGTGCAAGGTTTCTTGATACTAATAACACTCATAAGAGCCCTCCTCTCATGCAAAAAATCCTTCAAGAAATGAAAATAGTACCTAAAAATCATGATATGCTATGTTCAAGGCACTGTTCTAAGAACTTTTACACATAATAACCCATAATACTTGTATGAATCTTACACAAAAGTTATTATTCTTAGGTTTACCTTACAAGTGATTAAATCAAAGCAAAAGTTATTAATGCCAAATGTCACAAAGGATATCAACTGGCAGAGACAAGATTATTTTTAAAAATACATTTGTTATGGCTAAAGGCTTTCCTACATTTACTATATTAAAAGAATTATTTTCTATTTTAATTTGCTGAAGTTTAATGGGGTTCCAGTAGTGAAAGTATATTTTCTACATGGACCACATTAACATTTTCATTGCCCTACCTAACTTCTTCAATGCCGGACTTCAAGAGACATATGTGTCCCCAATTCACATTCTGTACTGATAATGTAGAACCAGATAAAGCCATGTGAATTACAAAAGAATAATTCATACAAAAACTTGTGAATCATGACTAAAGTCTATTCCACACTCCTTATAATCAAAACATTTTTCTGTGATATGAATTTTCTGATGTTGAGTTAGTTGTGAACCACGAGTAAAGGACTTTCCACATTCTTTACATTGATAGGGTTTCTCACCAGTATGAATTCTCTGATGTCGAGAAAGATGTGAGCTCTGAGTAAAAGCCTTCCTACATTCTTTGCATTCATAGGGCTTCTCACCAGTATGGATCCTTTGATGTAGAGTAAGTTGAGAACCATGACTGAAGGCTTTCCCACATTCCTTGCATTCATAGGGTTTTTCTCCAGTGTGAATTCGCTGATGTTGAGTAAGCTGTGAACCACGAATAAAGGCCTTCCCACATTCCTTACACTGATATGGTTTCTCACCAGTATGAATTCTCTGGTGTTGTATAAGCAATAAGCCACGAGCAAATGCCTTCCCACATTCATTACATACATAGGGTTTCTCACCAGTATGAAGTCTCTGATGTTGGGAAAGATGTGAACTCTGAGTAAAGGCCATTCTGCATTCTTTACATTCATAAGGTTTTTCACCAGTATGTATTCTTTGATGTTGAGTAAGTTGTGAGCCACGAATAAAAGATTTTCCACATTCCTTACATTCATAGGGTTTCTCACCAGTGTGAATTCTCTCATGTTGTGTAAGTTCTGAGCCACGACTAAAGTTCTTCCCACACTCTTTACATTCATAGGGTTTTTCACCAGTATGAATCCTCTGATGTCGAGTAAGGAGTGAGCCACGATTAAAGGCCTTTCCACATTCCTTACATTGATAGGGTTTCTCACCAGTATGAATCCTCTGATGTTGAGTAAGTTGTGAGCCATGACTAAAGGTTTTTCCACATTCCTTACATTCATAGGGCTTTTCATTAGTATGGATTCTCTGGTGTTGAGTAAGCTGTGAACCACGAATAAAGGCCTTCCCACATTCTTCACATTTATAGGGTTTTTCCCCAGTATGAATCCTTTGATGTTGCATAAGTAGTGAGCCTCGAATAAAGGCCTTCCCACATTCCTTACACTCATATGGCTTTTCCCCGTTATGAATTTTCTGATGCTGGGAAAGCTGTGAACCACAAATAAAAGCTTTTCCACATTCCTTACATTCATAGGGTTTCTCGCCTGTATGGATTCTTCTATGTAGAATAAGTTGCGAAAGCTGAGTAAAGACTTTTCGACACTCTTTACATTCATAGAGTTTCTCACCAGTATGAAGTCTCTGGTGCAGAGTAAGTTGAGAATTCTGAGTAAAGGCCTTCCCACATTCTTTACATTTGTAAGGTTTCTCACCAGTATGGACTTTTTGATGTCGGGTGAGTTGTGAGCTACGAATAAAGGCTTTCCCACATTCTTCACATTTATATGGTTTTTCACCAGTATGAATTCTATGATGTAAAATAAGTTGTGAGCTTTGAGTAAAGGCCTTCCCACACTCCTTACATGCATATGGTTTCTCACCAGTATGAAGTCTCTGATGAAGACTGAGTTGAGAATCACGACTAAATGCCTTGCCACATTGCTTACATTCATAGGGTTTTTCACCAGTATGAATACTCTGATGTTGAGTTAGGTGTGAGGCTCGTCTGAAGGCTTTCCCACATTCCTTACATTTATAGGGTTTTTCTGTAGAATGACATCTTGGATGTTGAGATAAGTAGGTACGATTGTTGAAAATGGACATTTTGTCATATGTGATCATCACCTGCCTGAAACAGTCCTTTTGATTTTCTTGTTGCTTCTCCAACTTGTCTTTCACTTCCAAATAATTTCTAGAATTGGTCTCAAGTTCACAATTTTCAAACCTGTCATTCATTTCCCATTGAGATAATTCTGTTTTATCAGTATCCTTTTTTGGAGATAAGTGCTTATTTGAACACCTTGAAGGCAAGTCTGAAAGATAAGACAACATCAAATAATTCAAGAGAAACAAATTCCAAAAAGACTTTGCATAGCAGAAAAGACAAATAATAAAAAAAAGAAAAGACAAATAACAGGGAAATGATACTTCAAAGAAATAACAGGTTTATTTCTTTACAAAACTCCCATGGCGCAAGCAGTAAAGTCAAGAATAAATGAATGGGATACAATTAAACTATTAGCTTTTGCACAGCTAAAGAATTAGTCAAAAGTGTCAAGAGATCCTACAGAATGGGAGAAAAATCTTTGCGTGCTACATCTCGGACA
Organism: Aplodontia rufa; assembly: GCA_004027875.1. Lineage (NCBI taxonomy): Eukaryota > Metazoa > Chordata > Mammalia > Rodentia > Aplodontiidae > Aplodontia > Aplodontia rufa. The sequence goes on along the minus strand of PVKS010004904.1, from coordinate 79,162 downwards.
GAGGGCTAATATCCAGAATATACAAAGAAGTAAAACAAAACACCAAACTCACAAATAATCCAATCAATAAATGGGCTGTGGAACTAAAAAGAAACTTCTTAGCAGAGGAAGTCAAGAAAGCCCATAAACATATGAGAAAATGCTCTACATCATTAGCAATAAGAGAAATGCAAATCAAAACTTCAAAGAGATTCCACCTCACTCCTGTTAGAGTGGCAAAAATGAAGAATATGAACGATGACAGATGCTGAAGAAGCTGTGGGAAAAGAAGAACACTGTCACATTGCTGGTTGTATTGCAAACTGGTTCAGCCACTCTGGAAAGCAGAGTGGAGAATCCTCAAAAAATTAGGGATGGAACCACCTTATGACCCAGCTATCCCACTTCTGGGTATTCTCTCAAAAGAGTTACAATCAGCATATTATAGATACAGCTTCATCAATGTTTATAGCAGCCCAATTTACAACTACATTATGAAAGCAACCCAGATGCCCCCCACTTGACGAGTGGATTCAAAAACTTCGGTACATATATACAATGGAATACTACTCGGCCATTAGAGAAAATGATATTATGCCTTTTGCAGCCAAATGGATGGAGATGGATAAAATTACACTAAGTGAAGTATCCCAATCTCAGAGACTCAAGGGCCAAATGTTTTCTCTCATTTGTGGAAGCTAGAATACAACCAGAAACAGTATGATAGATGGCTATGCTAGGAATAACCTCAACATGTATGAATTTTTACACAAATAGGGGGAACCCTGCCTAGGGTTCCTGGAGACGTAGGGAGGGGAGCAGGGAAGGGAAAGGGATTAGGAAGGATATCAAGGAGACTGAGGGAGTATGGGGGAATCAACTCAGAAGGAAATCTCCAACCTCTACAAGAAGTCCATTTAACACAGGGGTTGAACTGGGGGAAACACAGAACCATGGGGAACCCAAGGGGGGAAACCATGGAATGGCATCAGCCTTGGCTAGCTACGTGAATATACATCTGTTCTTGATTGTTTGAGAACGATTCCCCCTCAATTGTAAGTCCATATTCAACTAATAAAAAAAAAGAAATAACAGGTTTATGAGTATTTTTCAAATATAATTTACTAAGACCCATAAGAATACTTACCTTTCATATCAAAACCTATTATGAAGGGTTGGAGCAGTAGCTCAACAGTTCCAGCCCTTGCCTGGCATGCACAAGCACCCAGGTTCAAACCCCAGCTCCACATATACAACTAAGTGTCAGAGAAACAAAGGCCTGATGAAAAAATAAAATTGGTATTCTCTCTGTCTAAAAAAAACTTACTATGAATATACATATTTACATATATACATACATAAGTTTCATAAAACAATACCTACTTTGTCTTTCTTCCTACCTTTGTACTAGGTACTGAAACCATGACTTTGTACCCTGATTATATCTCAAGCCCTTTTCATTTTTTATTTTGAACAGAGTTTCAGTAAGTTGCTCAGGCTGGTGTCAAATTTACAATCCTGCCACAGTGTCCTGAATAGCTGGAATTATAGACAGGCAACTGCCATAACATCCAGCCCATTTTCATTATCACAATATTTTACTAGTTTCAGTTTCTCTCTCACACACACATAAACACAAACAGTCAAGACCCAGGGAAGTGGAGCTGAAGTGGTGGCTCAGTGGTGGCTTGTGTTGGAAGTGCAAGGACCCAAGCTGAACCCCAGCACCACATACATGGAAAAAAAAATAAAAAATAAATAAAAACTGAGTCTCTCTTTCTCTCTCCCTCACCCTCTCCCTCTTTTTTTTTTTAAGAAAGAGAGAGCAATAGAATCAATTTTATTTATTTTTTCATCTGGCCTTTTTTTCTCCAACACCTCAACAACTAGTTGTGGTGCTGGGGTTTGAACATGGGTCCTCACGCATGCCAGGTAAGTGCTCCAATTGCTGAGCCACTGCTCTCCCTTTCTCTTAAACCCACTGAAATGATTTGATGGTGTAGTAATGTTATCTAGAATTTGAAAAAAATTAGCTTAGAATGAACTCATACCTTAACCCATAAAAAAGGGCACCAAGAGGTCAGAGAATAATGAAAACTCTCGTGAGATGATAAGGGAAGGGATTAAGAAAGTTATAAAAATCAATGGTTCTGAGCTGGGCATGGTGGTGCACACCAATAATCTCAGTGATTTAGGAAGCTGAGGCAGGAGGATCACAAATTCAAAGCCAGCCTCAGCAACTTAGTGAGACCCTAAGCAACTTAATGGGACCTTGTCTCAAAATAAAATATAAAAGGGGCTACAGATATGGCTCAGTGATTAAGCACCTCTGGGGTTCAATACTTGGTACACCTCCCTCCCAAAATCAAGGGTTCTCAAACTTTGGTGGGGATCAAAATCATGTGAAGAAAATCGTTCAAAATTGTAGTTGTTCCAAGATATATCAGAATAATTGAATTCGAATCAAATGAATCACAAAAAGAGCATGTTAAGCTTTAGTTTTAAAATTTCCCAAACTGATTAAGATTCATGTTCCAAATTAAACATTCCAAATTAAATCCAAACTCTACACCTCTGACAAAGATCTCCACATTTAGGTCTTTACTTAGATATCTGATCTCCCCCTTCTCAGCTTTGATAACTGTTAGCTTCCTTTCAACTCTGAGAAAATCACAGGCATTTTGCAATTTCCAGCCAGTCAGAACCTGTTCCATCTCATTACTCTGCTCTGTGTGAGAGTCTATACAAACTGGCTCTTTCTCATTTTTCAGGTCTCAATTTAATCATCAGTTCCTAAATATTAAGCATCCACATTAGAAATGAAGACCAACAATGCTGAAAAAAAAAACTAATTACACACACTGCATAAAATTTAAATAGGACCTGAAAGATGGCACTGGAGAATTAATATAGTTGGTAGGATAAATGCTGGAGAACTATGAAAACTCAAAAGATGAGCCCAAGTTTTGGGTCCACTTTTCTGCTTAGGGAAATGTTAAAACTCTAGAAAAGGCAACTACATGACATGGCTAGCAAAAATAATTGGGAAATGACCTATCATAAAATTTTCTATACTCTGGTTTGGGAACTCTGAGGTAGAGCTTTAAGCCTTAATCATTTTTGAGTCATCTCAAACCTAGAAGTTTGGATTAAGATAATTCAACAAAATTGCTTCCATCTTTATTGGAAATGTATAATATAATTTGATATTTCAAATTATTTTTGTATTTTTATAAAATCCAGATACATAAAGGCATATGACAGGAGAAAAACAGGCAAAAAAACCAGACCTACAAGGGCTCAAAAGTCATGTATTCACCGAACTTCTGCCACTCCCAAGTACCCTTATGTTGTCCATTTTCAGTAAACCCTTCCTCCCACCCTAGCAAGTAGATGACTCGTTCTGGCTTCCCCATCACTTACTTACAGATGGAAACAAAATCACATCTATTCCAAATCTATGATCATTTATATCTCTCCAATTGCCTTGCCTCTTTGAATACTGCTTCTCAGTACTAACCGTGCATATCTTTAGCTCTCTGTTCTTTTCAAACAAGATACTGAGTAGCTTATCTTTATTTCACCCATATTTCCTTGTATCATGTCTCTTTTGTTTTCTAATCTACCCTAACCCAAATCTATGTAATCATCCCAGAAAAGTATCTTTTGTTATTTTTCAGACACTGCTACAGGGTTAAGACATTAAAAGGTCTCATTATGAAATGTTGAGGACGCTGGAAAAGGAAAAAAGCAGTTATCTAAAATGATGCAAGGAGGGGCTGGAGCGGTGGCTCAGTGGTTATGGCACTTGCCTGGCATGCACAAGTATGCGAGTTCAAACCCCAGCACATGTACACAACAAAGTGTCAGAGCAATGAATGCCACATAAAAAACTAAATAAAAATTGATTCTGTCTCTTTCTCTCACTGTCCCTCTGCTTTTATATATATATATATATATAGATATATATATAGATATATATATATATAGATATATATATAGATATAGAGTTGAGGATGTGCAATGGTTGAGTCAGGTGAATTCCAAGTTCAAGGCTAGCCTCAGCAACTTAGTGAGACCCTATCTCAAAAGGGCTGAAGATGTGGCTCAGTGCACAGTGCCTTGAGATTCAAACTGCAGAACCAAAGGTGGGGGTACAGCTTGGTTTTAAACCTTTAGGTATCACAACAAAGATGTTGGAAAAAAGTACACATGCTCTAATGTGAGATTCTGGGGACATATTTGTTTTTTTTTTCCTAAATAAAGAGAGGGACAGTGAGAGAGACAGAGAAAGACAGAAACAACTTTATTTAGTTTTTCACATGGCCTTAGTTGCTCCAACACTCAGTATGTGATGCTGGGGTTTGAACCCAGGTCCTCGTGCTTGCCAGGTAAGTGCTAAAACCACTGAGCCACTGCTCCAGCCCTGACATATTTGGTTTTGAGATATAAACTTAGAAGTCATCAACAAATAATGCAGTTATGAGGTTTGGAGTGGAGAGGTGGCTCACCAGTGAAGTGCTTGCGTGGCATGTGTGAGGACTTGGGTTCAATCCTCAGCACTACATACACAACTAAGTGGAGGCAAAACAAAAACAAGATGAAAAAATATCATTGACTCTCTTTTTCTCTCTCTTTAAAAAAAAAGAAAAAAAAGAGTTATGAAGTTTGATGAGCTCACCCAGGAATGTCTTTCAATACAGAGAAGGGAAAGGAAGAAAAGGAAAAGTGAGAAGATATTGAGCCTTGGAGCACAAAAATATTTAGAGGTGAGGTAGATGAGGAGGAATAAGCAACTGAGACAAAGAAGGAGCAATCAACGAGGAGAGAAAAAAATTAAGAGAATGTGGAATCGCAAAAGCCAAGTGAACATGTTTTAATGAGATACAATTCTGTCAAATGTTGAAAGACAAGGAAAAATGCTGATCAGAAACACATTTGTGTGTGTGTGTGTGTGTCACTGGGGATCTGGGGATTGAACCCCAGGATCAATCTATCACTAGGCTACATCCCCAGGCTTTTTATTTTATTTTTCATTTTGAGACAGTGTCTTACTAAATTGCCTAGGCTGATCTTAATCTTGCAATCTTCCTGCTTCAGTCTCCCAAGTGACTGGGATTACAGGTATGAGCCACTGCACCCAGCCTTGATTTGTAATTTAACAAAGGCTTTAATAATATGGAGTGGTATGATCTGGACATGAGCTATCCCCTGAATGCTCATGCATTAGAAAATGCAGAAATGCTTATAGCTGAAAAAAATCATATGCTGAGACTTATAATTCAATCAGTGGATTAATCCATTTGATGGAATAATAATTTGAAAGGACTAATGGGCTAGAAGGTACCTGTGGGCAGGTGGGGTCTGCCTGAAAGAGGTTGGTCACTGGGGGCATACCCTTAGGGATTATATCTTGTGCCCTTGCTCCTTCCTCTCTCTGGCCTCCAGGACTGAGGCAACATTCCTCCGCCATACCCTTTAGCCATGATGTTCTGCTTTACCTTGGGCTCAGAGAAATGGAGTAGGCTGACCATGGACTGAATCTCTGAAACTGCAAGCCAAATAATCTTTTCCACTAAGTTGTTCTCTTTTCAGGTCTTCTGGTCAAAATGATGCAAAGTTGACTAACACAGGTGGTTTCCAGCACTCTTCACAAGAAGTTTTGGTTGAGTAATGGGGCAAGTTCTTGTTGAAGAAGATTCAAGAGAATGGGAAAAGAACTGGAGATAAGGAGTGTGAAAACTTCTTTTGTGTTTTATTGTAAAAAGTAGCTGAAAATGGGGCTGTATCAAAAGGAAAGTATGTGTATCAAGAGACTTGTTTTTTAAACTAATTTTGGTACTGGTGATTGAACCTAGGGTTGTTTCAACCACCAGGCCACATCTTCACACCTTTTAATTTTATTCTGAGACACAGTCTTGCTAAGTTGCTTAGGGCCTTGCTAAGTTGGCTGAGGCTGGTTTTGTGATCCTCCTGCCTGAGCCTCCAAATTGCTGAGATTACTGGTGTATGCCACTGCACCCTGCTCCATCATACATTTCTTTTTTCTTTTTTTTAAGAGAGAGAGAGAGAGAGAAAGAATCAATGTTATTTAGTTTTTCATCTGGCTTTCATTGCTCCGACACTTAATTGTGTATGTGGTGCTGAGGTTCAAACCTAGGTCCTCACACATGCCAGGCAATCACTGCAAGTGCTGTTACTGCTCCAGCCCCCATCATGGATTTCTTTTTCCTTTTAAAGAGAAAGAGAGAATCAGTTTTATTTAGTTTTTCATGTGGCTTTTGTTGCTCCAAGTCTTCATTGTATATGTGGTGCTAGGGCTTGAACTCATGTACTCGTGCATGCCAGGCAAGCACCGTAACCGCTGAGCAACTGCTCCAGCTTCCCATCATGAATTTCTAAGGAGCTCAGTAAACCCTCAGGTCTTGCTCTTGCTGAGCAGCATCTCTGTCTAATTTGGAGCCAGCCTGAAGTCCTGCTGAACTGCAATAACAGGTTTCCCCAGACAGGGAATACATTCTGTGACCAGTCTGATTATAAACTATCACAGTACCCAGTCATGACTTCTTTCTAATAGTAGAGCCTAGTCAGTGGAGTCCAGTCAGTAACACCACCCAATGTCAGAACTAGGTCTTTGTAAGAAGCTCTGCCCTCTCAGGGTTGTCACCAGCTAGTCCTTCCAGAATCAAAAGCTTGACTAATAGTAAAAGTCTTTCCTTATCAAAGAACACCTGTAAAGGTCAGAAGAGAGCTGTCTCTTCAAATGCACATACAAAAATCCAAAGACATAAGATTAGGAAGATTTGTGGAATCATGACACCTTCAAAAGAAACTAATAATAGATCCCAAAGAAATAGGGATCTATGAAATGACTAACAAAGAATTCAGAATAACCCTACTAAACAAGTTCAGTGAACTATAAGAATATGTGGATAGAAAATTTTATAAAATTAGGAAAGCAACAGACAAAGTGAAAAGATTGACAAAGAAATAGAAGCAAAGAGAATAGAACCATATAGAAATCTCAGAGATGAAGAGAACTGAAAAATTCAACAGAAAACTTCAAAAGCAGACTCAATCAAGCAGAAAAAAGAACCAGTGAGCTTGAAAACACAACATTTGAAATTACTCAAAGGAGCAAAAATACAAAAGCCCCCCCCCAAAAAAAAGAATTAAGAAAGCCTACGTGGGGGCTGGAGCAGTGGCTGGCATGTGCAAGTACACGGGTTCAAACCCCAGCACCCATGTATACAACTAAGTTTCAGAGCAATGAAAGCCATGTGAAAAAAATAAAATTGATTCTCTCTCTTCCTCCCTCTCTCTCTTAAAAAAAAATGATGCTCTGTTTCTGACTCTCTCTCACAGAGTCCTTCTCTCTTAAAAAAAAAAGAAAAAAGAAAACCTATGTGGAGATGGAGAGAAAACATATGGGAATTATAGGTTGACATTAAGAGATCAAATTTTTATGTAATAGGAGTGTATAAAAGAACAACAAAGGGAAAAGGGCACTGAAAGCTTCTTTAAATAAATAATGGCTGAAAAATCCCCTTATTTGGGGTCAATTGTAACATTCCAGGTACGGAAGTGCAGAGATCTCCAATCAAATTTAACCTGCAGAGTCCACCAAAACATAATAACTGAACTATCAAATATTAAAGACAGAAAAATTCTCAGAGCAGCAAGGCAGGAAGCATATCACATATACAGGAATGAAAATCACCCATGAGTACAGTACTGAGAAGAAACCCTGCATGCTAGAAGAGTATGGGATGATACATTCAAAGCACCAAAGGGGGAGGGGGAACCTAACTGCCAAACAAAAAGTATTGCATCTGCAAAGCTTGATTTCAGAAATGATGGGGAAATAAAAACTTTCCAAGACAAAAGCTAAGGGAAATATCATTAGACCCAAATTAAAGGAATAACTAAAGGGAGTTCTAAAACAAATGGCCCCTAATAACATGTAACATGTTAAAGCACAATACTTAATGGTATAAGTAATACAGAACCAGATGCAAAATACTCTCTGGCAGTAATGATGGTGTGTAAAACAAAAAACTACAACTAAGATAAATTATCAAGGGATGCAGATTACAAAATTATGTAAATTCTAACATCAAAAAACATATAATGTGGGGGCAGGAACAGTGGCTTGGTGGTTATGGCACTTGTCTGGCATGCACGAGTATGCAGGTTCAAACCCCAGCACCATGTACATAACGAAGTTTTGGAGCAACAAAGACAACATGAAAAACTAAATAAAAATTCTCTATCTCTCTCTCTTTTTTTAAAGAGAGAGGGACAGTGAGAAAGAGAAAGAATCAATTTTATTTAGTTTGCCTCATGCATGCTAGGCAAGTGCTGCAACCGCTGAGCCACGGCTCCAGCCCCACCCCTTAAAAAACAAAAAATGTGAGGAAAGCCAGTAAAAATGTAGGATTGTTGTATACAATCAGGGTTTAGTTATTATCAGACAGAAATAGACTGTTACAAGATGTTCCATATAAGCCTCATTGTAAAATCTTTAGCAGACACACCAAAGTAGGAAAGATTCAAAACTTATCACTGTATAAAATTAACAATTCACAAAGGAAGGCAGTACAAAAAGAAAAAAACCAAATTATCTACAAAACAAACAACAAAAACAATAGCAGTAAATCCTTATCTATTAATAATTACCTTGAATATAAATGGACTAAAATCTCCAATTGATACAACAACAGTAACTTAAAAAACAAGAGTGAACTATATGCTCTTTTTTTTAAGAGAGAGAGAGACAGAGAGAGAGAGAGAGAGAGAGAGTGAGAAACAATTTTATTTAGTTTTTCATGTGGCCTTTGCCGCTGAGACTTTGCTGGGGTTTGAACTCGCGTACTCGCACATGCAAGGCAAGTGCTGTAACTGCTGAGCCACCGCTGCAGCCCCGAACTATATGCTCTTAAAAGAAATTGGAAGTGCACAGAAATGGAAACCAATAGAGAACAGGGTTAGCTATGCTTACATAAGAAATAAAAACTGTAAGTGAGAAAAAGGACATACATGATGAAGAGATCAATGCAGCAACAGGACATACAACTGCAAACATATACACATCCAACATAAGAACACACAAATACAGAAAACAAATATTAATGGATTTGAAGGCGGAGATAGGTTGCAATACAGTAATAGAGGACTTTAATACCTCATGTTCAACAGTGGATAAACCAGACAGAAAATCAATAAAGAAACACCAGACTTGAATAGCACTTTAGATCAATGATTCTAATAAATACATACAAAAAACCATTTCATCCAGTAGCAATAGAACTTGTTCTTCTCAATCATACATGGGACATTCTCCAGGGAAGATCATATATAGACACACACAAGAAGTCTTAGTAAATTAAAAAAAAATTGATATTAGATCAATGGTATAAAACAAAAAGGTCAACAGGTAGAATTTTGGAAAATCCATAAATGTATGAAATTTAAACAATATGCTCCTGAATAATCAATGAGCCAGTGAAGAAGTTAAAAGGGAAATTTTAAAAAATTACTTGAAACACATGAAATGGAGATACAATATACCAAAACTTCATGGATAGTAAATTGCTAAACCAATCCTAGGCAGAAAGTTCATAAAAACAGATGCCTACATCAAATAATATCTAAAAACAATATCTAAAAAACAATATTACGAGGGAGGGAGGGAGGCACAAGCAAAAAAACAAGGCAAAATTAGACAACAGGAATTACAATAAACTAAAAAGCAGAAGCATAGCAATGGATACAATTCATAGTGTGAAGGGACAACCACAACTAATGGATTGGGAGAAAATATCTGCATACCATATGCCTCACAAGGGACTAATACCCAAAATATATAAGGAACTCTATTTAATAGCAAGAACACACACACACACACACACACACACACACAAATGATTTAAAAATGGGCAATGGACCTGAATAGACAATTCTAAAAACATGACACACAAATAGCCAACAGATAAATTGGAAAAAAACCCTTAAAACTGCTAATCATGGGGTTGGATCGGTGGTTTGGCAGTTACGGTGCTTGCCCAGTGTATGTGAGTACACGGGTTCAAACCCCAGCACCCACATACACAACTAAGTGTCAGAGCAATGAAAGCCATGTAAAAAACTGGATGGAAATTGATTCTGTCTCTCTCTCTCTCTCACTGTCCTTCTCTCTTAAAAAAAAAACAACTGGGGCTGGAGCGGTGGCTCAGCGGTTATGGCGCTTGCCTGGCAAGCACGAGTACCTGGGTTCAAACCCCAGCACCACGTACACAACTAAGTGTTGAAGCAACTAAAGCTATGTGAAAAGCTAAGTAAAGTTCTTTCTCTCTTTCTCTGTCTCTCTCACTGTCCCTCTCTCTTCAAAAAAATATATATAAAAATAAAATAAAATTTTAAAAATCTGCTAATCATTAGGGAAATTAAAATCACAATGAGGGCTGGAGCAGTGGGTCAGTAGTTTGAGCACTTGCCTGGCGCACGCAAGGACCTGAATTCGAACCCCAGATACACAATTAATTATTGGAGAAACAAAGGCCAGATGGAAAAATAAATAAAACTGATTCTCTCTCACTCTCCTTCTCTCTTTAAAAAAATGACAATGAAATATCACTTTATATCTGCCAGAATGGCTACAACAAAAAAGATAAAAGATAACAAGTGTAGTCAAGGATGTAGAAAAAAGGGAACTCTTGTATACTGTTGGTGGAAATGTAAATAAGTACTGTCATTATTGAAAAGTGTATGGAGATTCCTTAAACTAAAACTGGAATTACTATATGATTCAACAATCTTCCTTTGGTATATATCCAAAGGAAATGAAATCAGTGTATCAAAGACATCTGTACTCTCATGTTTCTTGCAGCAAAGTCACAATAGCACAATACAAGAAATAAAAACAACTAAGTGCCCATCAGCAGATGAATGGATAAAGAAAATGTGGTGTGTATATATATATTTTCAGTCTTGAAAAAGGGAATTTTGTCATTTGTGACTATGTGGATGGAACTGGAAAATTTTATACTAAGTGAAGTAAGTCAGGCACAGGAAGACAAATACCACATGTTCTCACTTATATGTGGAATCTAAAACAACTGAACACACAGAAGCACAGAATAGCTGGTGTTTATAGAAGCAAGGAGGGTGGGGGGAGTGGGGAGATGATGATCAAAGTGTACAAAATCTCAGACAGGAGGAATAAGTATATTTTTCCTTCTTGTCTGTTGCAAAGTGTGAATATAGCTAAAAATAGTGTACACTTCAAAACTGCTAGAGAGGGGGCTGCAATGGTGAGTGGCTCAGTGGTTGCAGCACTTCACTGGTATGTGCAAGGATGTGGGTTCGAACCCCAGCACCACATATGCAATGAAGTGTCAGAACAAAGAAAACTAGATAAAAAAACTAAATAAAATTGATTCTTTCTCTCTCACTGTCCCTCTTTCTCTTTAAAAAAAAAAAAGTGCTAGAGAAGGGCTGTATCGGTGGCTCAGCAGTTAAAGCACTTTACCACATGCACAACTAAAGGTCGGAGCAACAAAAAACAAATGAAAAACCAAATAAAATTGATTTTCTCTTTCTCTCACTGTCCCTCTCTTTCTTCAAAAAAAAAAATGTGGTAGAGAAGAAATTTCAAATGTTGTCATCCCAAAAAAATGATTAGTGGGGCTGGGTGACTCAGCAGTTGTGGCACTTGCCTGGCATGCGCAAGCAAGGACACGCGTTCAAATCCCAGCAACATGTACACAACGAAGTCTCAGAGCAACAAAAGCCATGTGAAAAACTAAATAAAATTGATTCTTTCACTGTCCTTCTCTCTCTTAAAAAAAAAAAGATTAGCATCTGAGGTGATATGTTACTTAGCTTGATTTAGCTATTGCATATTATATCCATAAATCAATTATACTTCATAAATACACACAAATACATACCTGTAAATAGTCAAATTACAATAAAAAAGAAAAAACTCAGAATTTTAAATTTGAGGTAAAAAATTAGATCATTAATGGTCACTTGTAACTTCTGGTACTGGATATAATGGTCATTCTGTAAATACTAATGACTGATGATAATATTGGCAAAGATCATTCAAACCACTAAAGAACATATAATTCCAATCACACATAACAGTTATTGAACAAACAAAGCTATGGAAATCTACCCAAGTAATTTTACAAAGTCACAATAGCTTGTTTAGCAAAACTAGACAAAGAGAGCTCAGGAACACTAAATCAAGCTCATGAACAAACATAGAAAAAATATTTGCAAGATAGTGGCTCAGTAGGTAGAGTGGTTGCCTGGTATGTGCAAGGACCTGGGTTTGAACCTCAGCAGCATGTACACAACTAAGTGTGGGAGAAACAAAAACCAGATAGAAAAATATAAACAAAATTGATTCTCTCTTTTTCTCTCTCTTTAAAAAATATTAGCAAAATAGGATCTAGCTGTGTATTTAAGAACTAACACATCGTGACCAAATAAGGATTATTTTACAAATGCAGGAACAGTTCAATGTAATAAAAATCTATTTTCTTGGGTGAAGAATCTGAAGAACAAAACATACAGGATTATTTCAGGAAATGTAAAACAGGTAAACATATTTTAAGACCCTTTGTTAAAAACTAGCTAAGATCAGAATGATTCTTCTTTAACCTAATAAGGATATTCTGTAGACACCTATGTGTCTACAAGAAAATATGTTGATAATTTTTAAATTTTATTTTTTATTGGTGCATTATAGTTGTATACAATGATGGATCTGTTATCACATATTCATCAATGCACACAATACAGCAATATAATTTGGCCAATAACACCCCTCCAGCACTCTCCTCCCGTCTCCTGGTCCCTTGCCTCTCTTTCTGGGGTATATATTTATTCTAATATACCCAAATATAGTGACATAATTCTTATACTGTGAAGAACATTTATGACAACAGTATATATAATGACATATTTTTAAAAGCTTTTAACTCAGTTCCAGCATTTCCCCTTCACTTCCTTTCCTTCCACTCCATTCTTTTTGGATATAGTTGACAATAGGATTATACATTAACATTTTTGTAACTTATTCTAATTCAGTCCCTAGTAACCCCCCAAGCCCCCTCCTTTCTCTTCCCTCTACTGATCTTTTGGTTGTTTACTAATTTTTTCAGTGACTCATTGATATATTTATCGATGAGATTCACTATATGTTCATATATGAACATGAACAAGTCTGATTCCTTCCATAACGTTTCCCAATTTCATTCCTCCTTCCTCCATTTCCTTCCCCTCTGTTCTTTTCCTTATTTTGGGATGGCTTCCACATATCAGAGAGAACATTTGACCTTTGGTTTTTTTCAGACTGGCTAATTTCACTTAGCATGATATCCTCCATTTTCATCCATTTGCCAGCAAATGACATAATGTCATTCATCCTTACAGCTGAGTAATACTCCATTGTGTGTATGTGCCACAATTTCTTTATCCATTCATCAGTTGAAGGGAACCCTGGTTGGTTCCATAGCTTAGCTATTGTGAATTGAGCTGCTACAAACATTGATGTGGCTGCATCACTGTAGTATGCTGCTTTTAGGTCTTTTGGATACATACCAAAGAGTGGGATAGCTGGGTCAAATGGTGGATCCATTCCTAGTTTTTTGAGGAATCTCCAAACTGCTTTCCAAAGTGGATGTACCAGTTTGCAGTCCCACCAACAATGTATCAGTGTACACTTTTCCCCACATCCCTACCAACATTTGTTATTTATATTCTTGATTATTGCCATTCTAGCTAGAGTGAGGTGAAATCTCAGTGTAGTTTGATTCTCATTAGAAACATATTTAATAGCAAACATTAGAAGAACTGTCAATAAAATATGAAAACATATTTGTTTTCATGTTCTGCTACAGGTGCTAACTAATGGTAGTTTTTTCAGATAAAAATAGAAAAAAAAGTAACATTATATGTATGGAGAAAAATTCTATAAAGCTATTACCAATATCCAGAAATCAACACTTTTGAGATATATATATCAGACATATACTAATAACTTAGAAAATGTCATAGAAGAAAATATTCCGATTTATAACAACAACAAAATGTATGAAGTACAAGTAAACTGCTTACTTAACAAGAATAGTGCAAAATCTTTTTGAAAAAAATGAAACTTTATGGAAGAACATACAAAGAGGAGTAGACTTAACATGTTAAAAAAAGAGCACAATTCAACAATTAATATGTAAATAGTCCATCAAATTTATTGAAAAATGAGGCTAGAGTGGTGGCTTGGTGGGTGTAGTGCTTTCCTGGCATGCACAAGGACCTGGGTTCAAACCCCAGCACCACATACACAACTAGGTATTAGGGAAACAAAGACCACATGAAAAAAATAAGTAAAATTGATCCCTTATCCCTCCCTACCTCCCGGCCCCTCCTCTCTCCCTCTCTTCCTAAAAATAAACAAATAAATGTGTGATAAATTTAAAAGAAAGAAGATCCAGAAGTACCACAATGAATTGAGAATCACAAACTTGAGAGGGAGACATGCTCTGGAGTTTTAGCTATACTTAGGATACTTGGTGACTTCAATTGCCTAAAAGTTTATATCTTTTTTTTTTTTTTAAGAAAGAGGGGACAGTGAGAGAGAGAATCAGAATCAATTTTTATTTAGTTTTTCACATGGCTTTTGTTGCTCTGAGACTTTGTTGCATACGTGGGTGCTGGGGTTTGAACTTGTGTACTTGTGCATGCTAGGCAAGCGCCGTATTGCTGAGCCACTGCTCCAGCCCCAAAAGTTTATATCTTAATTCTCTGAAATTTATTTCTTAAAAGTTTGTATCTTACTTATCTGAAAAAAAATTCAAGGGGGCTGAAGCCGTTAACGGTAGTTGCCTGGCATTCTTGAGGACGCAGGCTTGAACCGCAGCCCCCCCACATTCAACAAAGTGTTGGAGCAATGAAAACCAGATGAAAAACCAAAATAAAATTGAGTCTGTCTCTCTCTCTCTCTCTCCTTTTCTCTTAAAAAATCCAAAAAAAAAGGGCCTTGAATCCACAAAAAAAATTAGAAATAAACCTCTTTATAAAGGGGGAACTATCCAATACCCACATTGCAGAAAAATGGAGAAAAATTCATTTAGCTTTAAAGGAAAATGACAAGGAATAACTTATCTCAGTGAAATAGAAGGGAAAAATGCTATCGATCATTCATCATTATACAAGGGCCACACATGCAAGAAATGGCAAAATTAGACCTGTTCCCCAGAAACTGGAGTTGTTAAATGACATATAATGTAAAATCTTGAAATACTTGAAAATATGAAATAAAAACCACAAGAAATGACCAGGAAAGGGAGAGAATATCAACTTATAGAAATGAAACAATGTAATCAATCATATCCAAATCTTAAGAGATCTTAAAAACAGCCAAACATATATTACTTACAAAAGGAACAATAATGAAATAGATGACAGACTTCTCAAAGTAACAACAGAAGCCAGAAGACAATAGATAATATCTTCAGAGTGCTGAGAAAATAATAATTGTCAATATAGAATTTTACACTCAGTTAAATCATTAGGCAAGAACAGTACAACAGGTTATTTTGCAAGATCAGAAATAAAAAGAGTATTTACTAACAATAAGCCTTCACTAATGCACTTCATGATAAATAAAACAACCCTTGAAGGAAAGTATGATGAGAAGAATAGTGTGCAAATAAAAGGATAATCATGTGAATAATTCCACAAGCAAATACTATAAAACAAAAAGTAATGTCCATTACAGAAGCTTAGAAGAGAATGAAACTAAAATACCAGACAATAATAACATACTGAATGAGAGAAATCAAAGTACTCTAAGATCCTTTATAATGTCCTGAGGAAGACAACCACCAATTCGCAAACACTAAAATTAACAAAAATTTAAGTCAAACAACACTTATATATTCATTAAGTATTTAAATATGTAAACAATATTTATACAAAGTCGAACCAACAATATTAATGATTTAAGTACCAAAACATCAGAAATGCTATTTTGTCTTCTTACAAAGTGGCAAAGATATCTTTACAAGATAATATCCAGTGTTGATGAAAGCATAAAAATTGAGCACTTTTACACTGCTGTTACACTCATGATTAGAATTCTGCAACAAGGAAATATATTATTGACATAGAAATGTTAATTTTTCATCTCTCTATAGAACCTTAACTCACTGCTTCAATGACCACCCATTAATCTCATTGTATATACCATTCTTTATATCTGTTTTCAACTTTGAGTTTCAAAATATGATATTTGTGTCTTATGACCAAAGATTATGATTTAAATGGTTTGGGCTCTGGAGTTTTTAAGATGACTCCAGCTATTTCTACAGTTTATACAAGTTTAGAAACCATTTCCATATTGTTTTCCAAAGTGGTTATGCCAATTGACACCATATCAATACAGTATAAAGCACTTAAATATCAAACAGCTCTACTGAGATATAATTCACACAACAGCTCATTCTTTTAAAATGCACAAGTCAGTGATTTTTAGTATATTCACAGAGTTGTCAACAATTAATTTTTTAACATTTTACACCCACAAGAAAAATGTCTGCTTATTAGCAATCACTTACCATTACTCCACTCCTCATTCTTCAACATCCATCACTGTCCCCCAGGGTGGGCAACCTTGAAATATATTTGTTATCTCTATATGTTTGCCTAGTACAAATAGTTTATGTAAAAACAACTACACAATAGGTAGATTTTAGTCTGGCTTCTTTCACTTAGCATGTTTTTTAAGATTCATCCAAGTTGACGCATGTATTAGAACTTTGTGTTTTGATTGTTAAATAACATTCCATTCTAAGGATATAACAAATTCATTAATCATAAGTCAACGGTCACTTGGGTTATTCCTCCTTTATGGCTACTGTGAATAATGAGGCATAGGGCACTTTTTGCCTTCAAATGTTACAAGTGATTTGGTACTGTCAAACTTCTTCATTTTTGCCAATCTACAGCATGTGAAACATTCCCTCACTATTAGTTTTAATGTGCATTTCCAATGAGGTTGATCACTTTTATATATGCTTACTAGCTATTTCCATTTCTTTGAACTGCCCAAAAATATCTTTTCATGGAATTTTTCAAAATATTTATATTTTTCTTGTAAAAGTCTTTCATATTCTGTGTACCAATTTCATTCTTTTCAATATACATCTTGAGTATCTTTATCCAATTCTTGACTTGCCTTTTACTTTATGACATCTTTTGATAAGAGATAATTTCATGCAGCCAAATTAATCAGTCTTTAAATGATTATTTTAAAGAACAGAACCTTTAGCTGGACATGGTGGTAAATGCTTGTAATCCCAGGAGCTTGGGAGGCTAAGGCAGGAGAATGACAAATTAAAAGCCAACCTTAATAACAACTTGGTGATGCCCTGTCTGAAAATAAAATATAAAAAGGGATGTGGCTCAGTGTTTAAGTGCCTCTGGGTTCAATCCAGTACCAGGGAAAAAAAAAGAAAAAACTAGAATCTGTAGAAATTATTTGATTCTCTTTCAAATCTCTTCCTTACGAATATCTCTTACTTGTTCGTTTTATGATTTGTTTCTTTAAACATTTCATCAATAGGTTATACCTAATAATTCCAATATGAATAGTTTTGCCATTTAATCAGTTGTTTCTTCAGATTATCTATCACTCATCTGTGACCAATATAATAATCTTTATGCGCTCACCTTTTGTTGATCTTAATTTGTGAGAATTCTAAAGTCCTCTTTCCTCCAGAGAAGATTTGCATTTACTTCAGCCAGGAATCAGAGAACACCACCTTAGAGAATAAAATTTCAGCTTTTTAAAAAATTGCTTAATTTATTTTCTTACTAGCCATGCTTATTTAGGTATTTTTTTTCCCTCCTACAACCAAGTTAATTCCCACCCCAAGGTCTTTACAGTTACTGCTCTATCTAGGATACTATTCCCCCAGATACTGGTTTTACTCTTGTTCTTATTTTAGTCAAGTCTTTGTTCAAATATTACCTCTTCACATAGCTTTTCCAAAATTTACCTATTATAAATTAGTCCACTCCACTCCCTATTATTATTTGCTTATCCTACACTTCACTTTATTCATAGTGCTTACCATTACCTGCTATAGTTTTATAAAATAATGTCTTTATAACATATGTGTGTGCACTTTTTTCCTTATTTACTTTGTATCTCCCCAACAAGAATGTGGATTCATGTGGATTCTGGCAGAGTAGGAAGCTTGTCTAGATCATTATTCTCCTAATGCCTACTATAGACCTTGGCACAGAATAGAATATGCCCTCAATAAATGCATTTGAAAGAGTGGAGACAATGACATTAAGTCTAAATTAAAAAAAAATCTGCAAAGAAATCAACTCTGAAGTTTATATAAAAGGATTGTTATATGAAGCCTTGCTGACTCCAAGCACCACAAAAAAACAAACCAAAAAGAAAAAAAAGGAAGAAAAGAAATAAAAGGGGGTTGTCAGTAGGGAAGAAGTGGAGCCATCCCTTCCTTTGAAAATGGGAAAACAAAAATAAGAGAGCAATAGGTAAAAGAAGTAGGGTTTAGGTAGGATTCCTAAGGGAGAATATATTATTAAACCCTAGCTTTTCTTCTCAAAACACCACTCTTTTTTCCCCCATAAAACCTGGGCACTGCAGGGGAGTATAACAATCAATAATTCTATAAAACCTTCAGAGGAACAAAGAGCAAAAGGGCAAGAGACAGTTATGTTCCAGTAACATAAGGAGCAGAAGAAATAAATTTATCATCTAGACAAAAGAAAACACTAAAGTTCTGATATTGGTACTATTCCTTATTATAATGCTAGAGGAAAAAACACCAAAAAACTAATTCCTTAGACAATTCATAAATTTGTCATAAGCTATTTTCCAATAAAGGTGATCTCAATATATTCATTCAATGTAAAATATGAAGTTTTTAATAAGAGAATGTGTTTAATAGATTGTGTTCACTAGACTTGTTAGTAAAATGCATTGATCCACTATATCACTACACAAATGATATAAGCTCTTCTGATCAGAAAAAACTATACATTTCTGCATTTGTTCTTTAAATTTGTGACTGGTCCTGTGAATTATTCAGATTACTTTTAGCGTATTTGAGGTGTAAAGTGTCTAGCCTCTTTTTTCTGATAATAAGTATCCCAGAATTCAAATCTAGCTCCTTGATCATTAAGGAAACTGGTAGGAAGACAAGTATCAGAAGGCAGCATTTTTGAAGGTGGATAAGACAGAGGTATGCTATACAACTTTTCTACTTCTAGCAATTTCAAACTGTTTCTTTCAGAATAGGAAGAAATTTAGTCAATTACTTTAAAAGCTACCTTGAAATAATAGCAGAGAAAGCAGCTAGTCCAAAAGTAGATATTGAGATACAAGGGACAGAAATCCTTACCTAGTGATACCAAGTTGCTATAATTCTCCAGCATCACATCTCTGTACAGATCCCTCTGGGCAGAGTCCAGGCATTCCCATTCTTCCTGAGAGAAATCAATTGCAACATCCCTGAACACCACTGGTCTCTGAAACAACAAACATAGTAGTTGTTGTAGCAATAAATAAAATATATTTTCAGTGAAGGGGGAAGTAAGAGGGAGTACTCTACCAAAGGAGGCAACAGAGCAAATAGACTGGGAAGCTTCTGACATCGGAAAGACAGTAAGGAACTGGTAATTCTGAAGTGCTAACATGCTCCTAATTATTCCTGTTCCTGTATTTTCTGCATAAAGAACATCTCGTTACACAGAAAAATCTGAGAATAAATGCAATGTCCCAATTAAAAGACGTAGCATAGGGCTGGAGCGGTGGCTCAGGGGTTTTAGCGCCTGCCTGGCAAGCACGAGGACCCGGGTTCAAACCCCAGCACCACATACACAACTAAGTGTTGGAGCAACTAAGGCCATGTGAAAAACTAAATAAAGTTGTTTCTCTCTCACTGTCCCTCTCTCTTTAAAAAAAAAAAAAAAGACGTAGCATACAAGTGCCTGTAAAAGTGTAAGTTGTCTATTACACATTCTATCATAAATGCAAACTTCTTTTTTCTGTAGTTTAAGGAATAAGAAAAATAATTAGGAAATATTTCTGTAAAATATTATGAAACAAGATTTAATAATAAAGATTTTCTTAAAGTCTCACACTCATGATTATATCAGAGTATTAAACATTTTCTATGTCATCAGTAATTTAGTTCATTTTTCTTACAGGCTACAGAATAGTTCCATATAATAAATATATCTGACAAACTTAGTAAGTGCTCACATTTGAAAATTTTAGGTTATGTAAACTCACAAGTATTTCTTAGTTGCTACTATTTCTCAGATGTACATGTAATTCTCAGCAAGTTATGCAAGTGAATGATAAATCTTTTTTATGACAGTCAATTTTATTATTTTTTCATCTAGTTTTTGTCTTACAGACACTTAGTTGTGTATGTGATTGGGGTTCAAACCTGGTCCTCACTCATGCCAGACAAGCACTTGACCACTGAGCTACCTTTCTGGCTCTGAGAAATCTTTCTTGTTACTATTCATCACTCCTAAATGTACCTTTTTCTCATTCCTCCCACCCCAGTACTAGGAATTGAACCATGGGCACTGTATCACTGGGCTACATCCCTAGACCTTTTCATTTTTTATTTTGAGGCACAGGGTCTCATTACCTTGCCAAAGCTGGCCTCAAAATTATGATCCTCCTGCCTTCGCCTCCCTGATGGCTTGAATTACAGGAATGTGCCACCACTGTGCCTGGCTACCTTTTCCTCTTTCTAACCAACAGAATTTCAAAATGATCCAATTATTACTGTTTATCAATTATGTATTTCTAGGAACAATCCCTGATTTCTCTGCATACAGCCCCTAATCATGTTCCTAATTTTAAAAGCTTCTAAAGCATGAGCTCTTGCCACATACAGACTGAGCCCAGTCAAGACTAACTCCTATTGTTGTCTAACTGGGAGAGTTAGGTCTAAAGAGAGATTCAAGGATTTGCCATGTGTGGTATCATTTAACATACTTATAAAATCTTACAAAATCAGAGAAATCTGCTTTTGTTACATCAGTGTTCTTAGTCTAAGACACTCAAAGGTTTGTTGAATAGATGTATAAGTACAGGTTAGCTCAGAAAGCCATAGTTATATAAGACACTATTATTTGTTTTTTTTTAAGACACTATTATTTGTAAGAATGAGACAAAAAATGGGGAGCACAGTCCAAAGTGTGATCAGTTAGCAGGGCAGGTTCAGGAATAAGGAATGCTAAAACACATGGCCCCTATAAAAAAAGCAAAGAGGGCACAAAGAATGCCAAGTCACCTGAAACATGGTTTTTAGAATTGTAAGAAACGACAATTTCTCTTCTGGGTTCCTGTCCTAAAGCAGCAAAGAATGTGGAGAAGGAAGAGCTGGGGAGGGAAAAACAAAACCATGAGACCAGGTTTCTGGAAGGCTCCAAATTATTAAGTCCGAATTAGGTATGCTGCTCTTTCTTCCTATCTCCTACTCCCACTCCCAAAATATATACTCCCAAAATATATACACTGGCTCTTACCCCAAACTCAATGATCTATATATTTAAAAGAAAACAACTTCTCTAGCATTTTTGAGATGATATATCTATAGACATTATATAATATAGAGAGAATCAACTTTATTTAGTTTTTTTTAATATGGATTTCATCATTCCAACACTTAGTTGTGTATGTGGTGCTGGGGTTTGAACCTGGGTCCTCATGCACACCAGACAAGTGCAATACCGCTGGAGCCACTGCTCCTGCCCCGACATTATATAATATAAAGAGATAATGACCAACTATTATATTTCAATATATTACTGATCATATATAACTACATTAGAAGGTACAACCATTTATAATGAATAAACTTCTATTTTTTTTTTCAGGGCTGAGGACTGAATTCGGGGCCTTGCGTGTGCTAGGCAAGCACTTTGCCACTGAGCTAAATCCCCAACCCCATGAATAAACTTCCACTAAGTATTTTTGACATCTTTTACTTATATTTCGCATTTTGAAAAGCTAAAAATGTGTGTATTTGTATGTGGAGAATACACAGAAATGCATGATCTAAAAATACAGCCTTCCATAAAGTTATTATTGGCAAGTTAAATATTACAAGCAGCGTTGCCATCAGTGACTTTTTGAAATGCTTAAAAATAATCTCAGAATAAATCAGTATAATCTATTGTCAAACGATAGTTGCAGTCATAGAAAAAGTCACCACTAATAAAATCATCCAATAATAGGAAAATATATCAATTTAGCATTTAGGGGAAAAATCACCAAAATGCTTTATGTGAGAGCTTTCAGACCCAGATATTTATAAATACAATTTTCCAGCTATGATCTTCATTTTGTAAGTCACAGATGATTCTTTATTGTGCACTGGTGAACTTCTAGATCAGAAGTTGGCAAATCATTGCCTATCAACTAGTTTTGTAAATAAAGTTTTATTGGAATACATCTATACTTATTTTAAAACGTATTATCATTAGCTACATTCACACTGCAGTGGTAGAGCTGAATAGTTGAGACAGAAACCAAAGTATAAAATATTTTTTATGTAGCCATCATAGAAAGAGCTGATTTCTGATCTAGATCCACAACCTCAAAGCCAGAAGCCTTTCCCTTGACTTGAACTAGTTATCTTAATATTTAAAAGCACCAAGAAATATTTCTAAAATATCCCAGAGAGAACCACTGCCCTTGCAGAGAATCATTGACATAAGTGCCCAATAAATGTTTAATTGGAATTTCCACTTCTTTCTCATCTAGAAATCTGCAATAAATAACTACCCATTCTAACAACCGAGATAAGATGAAAAAAATCATAATTTCTTTTAATTCCATCAGAAAAGAACATAAATTTAGATAAGTTGAACCCCCAAAAGTTCCAAAGTTTCAAGTTGTTTTTTTTTTAAAAGAGAGGACAGTGAGAGGGAAAGAGAATATTTTTAAGACAAGGGGACAGTGAATGAGAGACAAAGACAGAATCAATTTTTATTGAGTTTTTCACATGGCTTTTGTTGCTCTGAAACTTAGTTGTGTACGTGGGTGCTGGGGTCATTTGAACCTGTGTACTTGTGCATGCCGGGCAAGCGCTGTAACCACCGAACCCCCTCAAGTTCTTTTTTTTTTTTTTTTTTTAAGAGAGAGAGGGACAATGAAAGAGAGACAGAATCAACTTTATTTAGTTTTTCATGTGGCTTTTGTTGCTCTGACACTTTGCAGAGTACAAGGTGCTGGGGTTTGAACCTGTGTACTCATGTATGCCAAGAAAGCACTGTAACTGCTGAGCCACAGCTCTAGCCCTCTAAGTTCTTCTTAAGGGGCTATATACAGATGTTCCTATCCCTGGCCAGGCTTAAACTAAATTGTATTAGTAACAGTGTAAAAGACACGCAAGTTCCACCTGTATATTTTTTTTTAAGAAAGAATCAATTTTATTTAGTTTTTCATGTGGTTTTCATTGCTCTAACACTTCATTAGGTACCTGTTGCTGGGGTTCAAACCATCATCCTCATGCATGCCAGGCAAGCACCATAACTGCCAAGCCACCACTCCAGCCCTATATGCTTTTTTTTAATAGGGAGTACACTTTAAATGTAAAGACAGATGGGTTGAAAAAAAATGCTATGTAAGAAAGCTATGTGTTTCTAATAATAAAAGACAAAATAGATCTCAAGACAAAGAGTATTTATACTAGGGATAAAGACAATCAATCCATCAAGGCACAGCAATTCTAAATGTGTAAAGATTTAATAAAAAGGTTCAAAATACAGGAAACAAAAATTGAAGTACAGGAAGAACTAGATCACAATCAGAATCAGAAATTACATCTTAGATGCCAGGTATGGTGATGCCCTCCTGTAATTCCAACTACTCAGGAGGCTGAGGCAGGAGGATAACAAGTTTGAGGTGAGCCTCGGCAACTTTAGTGAGGCCCTATCTCAAAATAAAGGGCTAGGGATGTAGTTCAGTGGTATAATGCCCCTGGGCTCAATTTCTAGTACTGCCAATAGTATGTACCTATAGTCCCAGTTACTTGAGAGGCCAAGGTAGAAGGATCACTTGAGTTCAGCCTAGGCAACATATGAAGACCCCATTTCAAAAACAACAACAACAACAAAACAAAATGGAACTATAGAAAGAAACTAAATGAACAAATAAACAACAAAATTATCAGTAATAATACAGGTTTATATAAGATTGTATCAAGTTCCTTGAAATAAGTGATATACGTATAGACTGTCACTCCCAAATGTCAAGAGCTAGGCTAGGCTGAGCTGGAGAGTGGAGCTGTCAGAATAGTTCAATAAGGCAACAAGCCAAAATGAAAGCAACAGTCCAGCCTTTAATCACTTACTTATCATTTGGTGCAAGCAAGATGCTAATACAGAAAAAGCACCGACTCCTCCAATGTTCAGATTCCCCACAGAGTGACACAGGGAGAGGGTCAAGTGGATCAGCACTGATATGGGGAATCATAGTGCCAAGGCAGCATGGAACAAAAGGCTCCTGGCATTTCATGGACTAGGAACCGGGGGAGTTGGATAGAGGAGAGGGTTAGGAGTAGAAAAGTACTTAGTACTAATTCACATTGGAAAAAAAAATGTCTTCAAGGTTTTACTTCTTCCCCTCTATAAGGATGTCTTGGCAGAAGTACCTAATAAGAACTTCCTAATGGATAGGAATGCAAACATGCATAACAGCAAGAATGGCCAGAAGGGCCAAGTCCTCAACTTCCACTCTCTTTGGAGACTGCAGTGCAGTCGATGTGTACTCTGTCTAGTATGGGGAGGACAGATTTCCCTGGGATGGCCTGTAGGATAGCTTTTGGTGAAGCCTGAGAGCTCACACATGATTTTGACAGGAGGCAGACTCTCTACCAACTACAGAAAGCATATTCTTTTCAAGAGCACATGGAAAAGTCACCAAAATAAACCTGCTGATGGGTAACAAAATATGAATCAATAAACATTTTAAAATGGAATCATATAGAGTATATTATCTGGTCTTTGCCCACACATTATTAATAAAATAATAACAATAATAAATGTAGAACAAGCCCCAATATATAGAAATTTAACACACTACTTTTTTTTTTTTTTTGGTACACGGGACTGAACCAAGGAGCACATACCAATGAGCCACATCCCCAGCCCTTTTTAAATTTTTCTTTTGAGACAGGGTCTCACTAAATTGTTCAGTGCCTTGTTAAATTGCTGAGGTTGGTTTTGAGTTACAATCCTGTTGTCTCAGCCTCCCTGGCCATTGGTGAGCACCACTGTGCCCAGTAGAAATTTAACACACTTCTATATAAGTCATGGGTCAGAGAAGAAATCACAAAATATATTAAACTGAATGACTACAGAAATACATTTATCAAATTTTGTTGCCTGTAGTTAAAGCAGCATTTAGAGGAAGATTTACATTTTTAAATTCTAATAGTGTGTTAGAAGAAAAAGGAAAGTGAAATAACAATGATTTAGGCTTTCATGTTAAGAAGGTAGCTGCACCATCTTTGCAGCTTTTCTGTACATATCGAACTGTTTTTGAGATTTAAAAAAAATTAAACTTTTTTTAATTTAACAGAGCACGCATGAAGAACAAAAGGGCCTCAAACGAGGCCTCCTAACCTAAAGGAAAACAGAATTCCTTAAGACTTGCCACAGAATGCACAGAGGCTGGATTTGTGACCAAGGATCATTCTGGGTCAACTTGACATCACGGACATGCTTTGTAGGAAATGGCCATGTGTCTGTCACCAAGAGTAAAATCCTCAGAGCCTCAGGCCGTTTTCCCTCCTAGCCTTTGCTTGGAGCAGAACTGGGGAAAGCCCCTGAGCAGGGGCAGTATCGGGTGATCGCCACAAGGGGGCATGAGAGCAGGTCAATGGCTTCTGGCAGCACTGGTCAGACCTGCTCCCCTAGGAGGTACCACACAGCAGAAAAACCAAACCACACATCTGATCTTCAGGTCTTTTTAAGCTGAATCCAGGGTGACTGAAGATGTGCCAGGCATGTGCTTCCACAGCCACAGCACTGAGCAAAACGCAATGCGATTCATTTTCAGTTCTGAACTTGGTGCCAGGAGCCTCATTAATGGCAGATAACTTAATCTGGATTGTCTCCCTTGGTCTAATAAAATAAATGGTTTCTGTTAAAAAAAAAAAAAAAAGAAGGTGGCATACAGTTGGGTTTAATGCCACACATGTGTGATTCCAGCTGCTCTGGCTAAGGCAGCAGGACTGCAAGTTCAAAGCCAGTCTCACCAACTTAGTGAAGTCCTAAGCAACTTAGTGAGATACAGTCTCAAAATAAAAAATAAAAAGGGCTAGAGATATGGCTTAGTGGCTAAGCCCCTGGGTTCAATCTCCAGTACAAAAAAACGTAGCATAGAGCTTAATTTGATTTAAAGGGAGGATGGTTCACTTCACAAAAGTATCCCAGTCAAAAAATGCAGTAGAAATGGCAATTAGAATATCATTTGCAACAGCTGGTAAAATAAGAGTTCATTAATAAATCAATGGCTGCTAACTTCACATAAAAGAAAACAACCAAATACTATGTACATTGCTAATTATGAAGAATTTGTACAAAACAAAACAAAAAATAAACCCTGAATGTGATTAAGTTTTTATAAAAATACAGAAATAGAGCAGGGCCAGAAGAACATATTAAATTAAGCCACAGATAAGCAATCAGTAAAATATAGAAAATGAGTTACGTACAAGGAACTCTGTTTCTGAAATGAATAAACAGCAAGAAAAGAGAAAAAGAGAGTAGATTATCTATAGATTCAAAAAGTTTAAGAAACATATCACAGTATTATAAATATAGGTCTGGGGATGTAGTTCAGGGGTAGAACACTTGCTTAGCACACACAAGGCCCTAGGTTTACCCAGTACCATCAAAAACAGACAAAGACACAGACATTGTTTGGCTCTTGATTCTAATAAAACAAAATTTATATACAATGGGGAAATTTAAACACTACTTCATGACATTAGAGATGGTTTTCTTTCTTTATAGTACTGATGATACTATCTATGGTTATATATTTTATTTAAAAATTTTTTAACTGGGCTGGAGCGGTGGCTCAGCGTTATGGTGCTTGCCTGGCATGTGCAAGTACGCAAGTTCAAACGCCAGCACCACGTACACAACAAAATCTCAGCGCAACGAAAGCCATGTGAAAAACTAAATAAATTGCTTCTCTGTCTCTCACTGTCCCCTCTTTCTTAAAAAAAATTTAACATATATTTGAATGAAATGACAATTTGAAATTTTTTTCAAGATAACCTATGTTGGGGGCTGGGAAAGTGGCTCAGTGGTAGAGCTCTCCAGCACTTTAAAAAAAAAATGTTTTGAGGAGTAGGGGGAGTAGTAGAGCTATAGATGAAATATGTTTACCCATAAACTGATACTTGTTTAAGCTGAGTAATGGGTAGAGTACATGGGGATGCATTATAATATACTTTTTACTTTCATATACGTTTTGTTTTCTATAAAAAGAAGTGGAAAAAAAAACAACCTGAAATAGTATACATGTAAACAGTGCTTCATTCCAGAGGATAGCAGTTTCTCAGTAATTGCTATTTTCTTTTTTGGGTCTTTCTTTTTGTATTTTTAAAATTATGACCACAAACATGGATTACTTTGCTATCAGAAAACACAGCTTCCTGAAATTCTAAACAAGGATATACAATAGTTTTTAATATGAAATTCTTAGGCTGGGGGTATAGCTCAGTAGTATAGTGCATGCCTTGCATGTACAAGGCCCTGGGTTTCACCCTTAGGGCTAACAAAAAGACAGAGACAGAAGAAAAGAGATTCTCACTAAATTTGGAGAAAAAAGATTTAAATTCAAAGAAAATTTCCTGAAAATTAGATAATGGAGGACAATACGGTGAAAGAGAAAAATGAAGAAATATGCCAATTTTTATTATTAGTATTATTACATACTGGGGAGTGAACGCACTGAGCTACATTTCCAGCCCTTTTAAATTTTTTTGTTTGTTTTTTGAGAAAAAAATCTCACTAAGTTGCCCAGGCTGGCCTTTGCTGAGAACAGCTATACATGCTCAGACATCTGTATGAAATGAAGACTTGAAATCAACAATTTGGATGCAGGGACAGCTGGGGAGAGTGCTCCCAAGGCAATTTTGAACCCTTAGCTCTCACCGTGGTATTTAATAAGTTGAAACAGAGGGTTTCTAATCAACTTAATCTTTAGCAAGAAATGATGCAGTTGTACTTCTGAAAAGCACTTCTGAAAAACATTCTGTAAAACAGGTATGGGCCATAAAACTTGTTTTCTGAAACTAAGGTTAATAGGAATAAACATCAAAAGCAGCTGATATCTGGGGGCAGGGTAGGTATCTAGAGGTGCATCTGAATGACTTGGAGGTCTGACTGCAGGCAGGCATTTCTCCTTCCGGTGTCCCACCAGGCTGCCATTAGATTATATCAGTGCCTCAGGTCATATCTGCAACAGGCCTTGAACTTGAGATCCTCTTGCCTCAGTTTCCCAAGTTGCTGGGATTACAGGCATGTGCCACCACTTCTGACTACCAATTGCACTATTACTCAGACTTATGATTTAGGTAGAACTTATGTCAAAGGAATTGTTAAAAGCAGACCCCTTCTAGAAATTTGCCCCAAAGACAAACTTCCATAAATAAAAATTACACATATTGTTACTGATTGTTGCATTATGTAATCCAACTCTGTTTAAAAAATGCCTGTCCAGGGGCCGGAGCTGTGGCTCAGCAGTTATGGTGCTTGCCTGGTACACATGAGGATGCAGGTTCAAACCCCAGCACCATAAACACAATGAAAGCCACATGAAACACTAAATAAAACTGATTCTTTCTCTGTTTCTCACCGTCCCTTTCTCTTTAAAATTTTTTTTTAAAAAATGCCTACTCAAAGGCTGGAGCAGTGGCTCGAGGTTACGGCGTTTGCCCAGCATGCGTAAGTACGCGAGTTCAAATCCCAGCACCCAAGTACACAACTAAGTGTCAGAGCAACAAAAGCTATGTAAAAAACTAAATAAAAATTGATTCTCTCTGTCTCTCTCCCTCTCACTATCTTTCTCTCTTAAAAAAAAAATGCCTATTCGGGCTGAAGCAGTGGTGGCTCAGCGGTAGGAGCACTTGCCTAGCAAGGACCTGGATTCAAACCCCAGGACCACTTACACAATTAAGTGTTGGAGAAACAAAGGCCAGATGAAAAAACAAATAAAATTGATTCTTTTAAAAACAAATACCTACCCATAGGAGACTTGTTAAATAAGTTACTACACCAAAAAATAGAATATGCATCTATAAAAAAGAATGAGTGGGGCTAGAGAAGTGGTTCGGTGGTAGAGCAGTTGCCTGGCATGCATGAGGACTTGGGTTCAAACCCTAGCATCATATTTGCAACTAAGTGGAAGAAAATCAAAAGACAGAAGAAAATATATAAATTTGAGTCTATCTCATTTTCTTTCTCTTCCTTTAAAAGAGAAAGAATGAAGAAGAGCTCTACAGGCTGTTATAGAATTATCTCTAGGATACATTAAATGTGTGAAAAAGAAAAAAAAGGTGCAGAATAGTATACATCAAATGTTCCCTTTTAATTAAAATGCAGAGATAAAAAGCACATACATTCACACACATACAAATGCATTCACATAAACACAGATATACATAATTTTTAACAGAAAATAAAAGAAAAAGAAGTATAGGTAGCTAGCTATAGAGGGAAGAAGGAAGCGGGGTGCAGGAGATAGGAATTGACAGACATGTCTAAATCCACCAGGTTCTACAGCTTAATTCTTGGAAATATGTAAATGTGTTACACAATCTTGAAGAAAAATTAAATCAGAGTGGGAGGAAAACAATTCCTAAAACTGGAAAGCAAAACGAAACAAACAAGCCTAACTGTCTCAAATTGGTAGCTTTGTCATACAAGAGGTGTATTTTAGATGACTTTTAAAATACAGTAATTTAGGGGCTGGAGTGGTGGCTCAGTGGTAGTGTGCTTGCCTGGCATGCACCAGGACTCAGGTTGGATTCCCAGCACCACAAACACAATTAAAGGGAGGAAAAACAAAAACCAGATGAAAGAGCTGGAGCAGTGGCTTAGTGGTTGGAGTGCTTGCCTGGCAAGTGTAAGGACTCAGAGCACCACATACACAACTAAGTGTCAGAGAAACAAAGGCCAGATGAAAAAATAAATAAAATTCTCTCACTCTCTCTTAAAAAAACAGACAGACAGATGAAAAAATATAATTAATTCTTTCTCTCTCTCTGTGTCAGAAAAGAAAAAAGAGTGAATGCCAAGTTGGATAAAAACACAAAACCCAACCATATGCTGCTTACAAGAAATGCATTTGAAATATCAAAACACAAATAGATTAAAAGGATAAACTGGGTGTGGTGATACGCCTGTAATTCCAGCAAGTTAGAAGGCTGAGCAGAAGGTTCAGAAGTTTGAGGCCAGCCTGGGCAATTTAGCAAGACCCTGTCTCAAAATGGAAAACAAAAGAGCTGCGCATATACCTCAGTATAGAGTGTCCCTGGGTTCAATCTCCAATACCCAAAAAAAAAAAAAATACATATATATGAATTCATATATATATAGTTATATATTTATGAATGAATGACATACCAGGCTAACATTAATGAAAATAAAGCTGGAGTGCTTACATTAAATATCAGCAAAGGAGATGTTCAGAGGAAAGAATATTATCGAGGATAAAAAAGACCATTTCATTAGAGGGTTAATTCATCATTAGTACATAATTCTGAAACACTTATGTACCTAATAATAGTTTTAAAACAAATGAAGCAATGACTGACAGAGACAGAAATAAATTCAACAAATAAACATAAACTCAGTAAACATACTGAAGATTTAAACAGTATTGATCTACCTGAATTAGTTGACAATTAAAAACATTTCACCAAACAACAGAAGCATATATAGTCTCTTCAAGTACACATGAACATTTACACATGCACCAAATCTAGGTCATAAAACAAATCTTTTTTTTTTTAAGAGAGATCCCAGACAGAAATAATCAACTTTATTTAGTTTTTCATCTGGTTTTTGTTGCTCTGACACTTATGTATGTGGTTCTGGGGTTCGAAACCTGGTCCTCAAGCATGCCAGGCAAGAGCATTATCCTGAGCCACCGCTCCAGCCTCAAAACAAATCTTAATATATGTAAAAGGATTCAAATCATACAGAGTGCATTCTCTGAACACAATGGAATAAAATCAGAAATCAATAGCAAAGAATCTCTGGAAGAACCTCAAAATATCTGAAAATGAAACAACACACATTAAAATAGCCCATGAGTAAACAAACAAACCAAAAGAGAACTTAGGAAGTATTCTGAACAAAAGGCAGAATAATGAAACAAGATTGGTAGGTTATACCTTTTAAGCTAGGCATATAATTATAATAGTTCATTATACTATTGTACATGCTTGAAATTTTCAAACAGAAACTAACAAACCAACCCAGAAAATGTTTAAAAAAGAATGTTGTGTCAGAAATAAAAATAGAAGTCTCCTTTGAAATCCATTAATATCAAATCTATACCTCCTAAATTTAACCATTACTGGAAAGCATCATCACAATTAATTGTACATTTTCCTTACTTTCAATCTATTAATCTCAAAAAATTGCCTTGTTCTTCCATCATCTAAGAAGATTAGGTAGGAAATTTCAAAAAGAAAACAAAGATTTCTTTTGCTCTTAAAATACAAAGGCAGTTCAAGAAACAAAGAGGAAATATCTACTTACCTTGAACTTTACTTTTGAATGTGTGATAGTCATTCTTTCCTCCTTTTGGCTCTACTCACAGAAAAAGAAAATGAAATGAGACACTAGGCTTTGCTTCCGTCATACTCCAAATTAGAACACACCCTCTCCCTCTAAACCCACAATCTACCCCTCCTTAACATAAAGGCAAATCAGAAGGAGATTACAACAATTTTGCACCTTCTGTATCAGAAAGGGCCGATGCTGTCTCGGGCTAGAATTTATTTCTGGATTCAAAGATGTCCACTGGAGACTGAGCCCTGCAGTGGCACATCAGGGGTTCTAAAGACTACTGTTGGCTCCTATAGCATTCCCTCTGCAAGCATTCCCACTCGTGGTGGAACCCCACTATATTTTCAAGTGGCCATTCTTGACGGTGCTGACAGCTGTACAATTCTCAAGATCAGGTCTGTGGCTTGGAAAGAACCTTTTTTTTTTAAGAGAGAGGGACAGTGAGAGAGAGAGAGACAACCAAATTTTATTTAAATTTTCACGTGGCCTTCGTTGCTCAGACACTTAGTTGTGTACGTGGTGCTGGGGTTTGAACGCGAGTACTCGCGCATGCCAGTCAAGAACCTTAACCGCCAAGCGACCGCTACAGTCCGGGAAATAACTCTTGCACACACAGGCTCAAAATTTTTACTTCCTTTTTTCCTACCACTTGGGATGTCCCGGAAGCTGTGGCGATCCTATAATTCCAATTCCAAGATGAACCGAGGATTGATATGGAAAAGAAGAAATTCGGACCATGTGTGAAAATGGGTAGCCCCTGTGGTCAAAATGGGTGAAGTACTTAAGGGCTCAGAGGAGCAAAAAGCCACACGGAACTCATGATCCACAGACTTCACCCCAGAAACACTAAAACGAAATTAAACTCCTATAAGATCACAGTATTAAATGACCAAAGTCGCACGTAATCACGTTTCCATAGCAACATGGCCAGTCACAATCATCAGTTAGGTTACGAGGTTACACGCAAAACACGTCCAAGCACCTTAACAGGAACGCATACCGCCCCAAACCCCTTTCACAGCGACACTTCTACTCTCTTCAGTCATAAAATCGGCACACACAACCCGACAGTCACACGCACGACACACACGTAAGCAGTAACTCAAACACAACCAACTTCAGGTCACGCAGGCATCAACAGCAACGATGTCACACACATCAATCTCAGGCAAACCCCCGTGAGACACAGGGTACCAGGCATCCACGTACAAAGTGACACAAGCACGTCCAAGCACCGTGCCACAACAGCACTGTCGCTCTTCACATCACAAACCCGTTACGTGGTGCACGATCAGAGTCACACAAGCCCGTCTCCCGTCAGGTAAGCACACTGTCGCACACACCCTCAGAGTCACAAACAACTCTCACGCCCATCTGTCTACACAATCACCAATCCCACGCAGGCTGTCGTACGCGCACAAAACCGCAGGGGACACCGCCACACTCGCAAGCCAGCGACGCTCCCTCCGCGCGTTTCCGCCTCGGCACCCGGGACGCTCTCACCTTCGCAGAAGTGCACTTCAGGGTCCCGGACCGCGCCGGCGTTCCAAGCCCGACTTCTGGCTCGCCCGCCCAGCGGTGCGGAACAAGCTGCCCCACGGACACGGCCCTCTCTCGAGGCTAGGACCACCCCCAGCCTCCCCGGCTCCGCAAACAAACGGAAGTGAAGCTGCGTTCCGGACGCGGTGGCTCTGGGAAAAGTAGTCCAGGGCCAGGAAGGCAGAGGCTGACCCTCCGGGCCGCTAGGAGGCGCGGTCCACTCTCTCTGCCGCGGTCCCGGCCCCGGCCCCGGCGCTGGAACCCGCCTGCCGTAACCGCCGCGCCCCGGAGACTTCTGGGAGTTCCCGCCGGCGCTCAGTGCGCAGGCGTCGCGCGCTCAATTCGAACGGCCGGGCCGAGTGAGCGGTGAGCGGTGCCTCGATTTTCCTCTGGCAGAGTGAGTGTGAAACCCGCCAGCCCCGCAAGCGCAGTGGAGGAGCCACAGCAGGGAACTGAGCGGAACCACCGGGAGCTCCGTGTGCCTTGCCGTGCCCTTGGTGTGTGTGTGAGCGCGACGTGCGGGTGGACTGGGACTCTCCCGGCCTTGGGCGAGGCTGAATTTCTGCCTGTGTGATTCTTCGTGCTTTTGGAACTGAGGAGATTTGTACTTGAAGCTGCGTGGTAATGATACTTTATAACTGTGTGAAATTTTCTGACAGAGACCTCTGCCCCAGTGGTTTGTGAAGGTTCTCTGTTTTTCTGCTGTAATTGAGTTGCTGCTGCTGACTTGTGTTATATAAATGTGGTTTTTTTAATTGATTTTTTAAGAGTGTCTAGAGGGGTTCAACTTGCAAATGAGCCTGGGGACGACAGTGAAAAAAATTATGATCAAGTTATTTCTAATTTGAATACTGATTTGATGATCTGGAGAAGGTAATGTTTATCTGAAAAGCAATTTAGACTTTTTTTATTAGCTCAAATGTATGTACTATAGGGAAGAATTAAAAGTCAACATAGCTTTTTTTTTTTTCCCAAAGCCTGTCCTAGGGCAACTTCTTCCACTACCCCCAAAGTAGACATCCATTATTTTCTATTAGAAAAAAACATAAAGGGGTAAGGTTGATAGGTTGTTGAGTTAAAAAAAATTGAAAAAACTTTATTTATAGGGAGAGTGAACTATGGTAGAGTACAGCATTAATCAGATTTCCTGAATTCTAGATCAACCATTTGTCCCCACTTCTGATGAGCAAACCTTGGGTTACAGAGAGAAAGGGAGAGAAAGGAACTTAAGACTATATTGTATGCCTATAATCACAGTCTTGTGAACATCCAGCTCAAAGGAGATAAAGGTAATTTCACACCTTCATAACAGGGTTCAGGGAGAATTGATAAAACTTGCTCTGACTTTCAGGACCACATACTTTTGTTTTCTTACCTTTATTGTGACTGGAGTAGAATGTTTGATGATCTGGATTGCTGAGTGGGTGAACCTTATGCATGATCAGAAATAGCCATGTGAAAAAAAAAGTGTAAGTGCACTGACAGTGTAAGTTAAAGAGGGAAAAGAATTATATCACAGGGTATATGGGAGATATAGATTGGATTTTGGTTCTTCTAAAGATGATAGAAATATTCTGGTTTCCATTTGGACAGCATGCATTAATCTCAAGCCACATCTTTGATTCTGGATTATCTCTTAGCTTTTGAATAGTTGGGAAGACTGCTTGCAAGAAAAAGGAAGCTATTATTTGAAAGTGAAAAGCTGAAACTGATAACCTGAGAAGAGTAGATTCCATGTGGATGGGCTTCTTGTATATCAAACTTGTGGTATTTTACATATATTGATATAATGTGATTTCTTCAATAGAAATTTAGTATGAGAATTTATTAGAATCACAAAGCAGCACTTTAATCCCCAAAAGCTAAGATCATTGGAAAACAGACTGTAGGAATTGAGGACTTTTTTTTGTATACCTTGTGACAGAATTAGTGTAAATATAGTAACAAAGAAAGTATAAATGTAGTATTATGTTTTATACACCCAATTCCTTCCAGTGGTTTAGAGGAGAATACTTAGCCTAACGATAGATGAGTATTGAAGGGAACTTAAGCATTCTTGATTTTTTTCTCACTGTCAACCAGGAATGCACATCACATATTTATATTGAAATTTTTTAATTAAAAAAATGGAGACATTGCAGATTTTGGAATAAGCAAGTGAAGCAAGGAACCTAAATGGTAGAAAGAGACATAAGAAAAAGATAAAGAAAACTTGACTTAAGAGACAAAGGAATACTTAAGCAACAACCCTTCATAGTCCTGATAATGTGTTACTTTTTATGAACCATTGGTTCCAGATTATATTTTTATCCCTTTTGACCTTGCAGATCTTTAAGGATTATTTACTTCTTCAGCCTAGGAACTGGATTCATCCTGTTGATAATAGCTGCCCCTAAACAGCATTGATAAGTGTGGCCTCCTTCCTGGTACTGAATCTTCTTTTTGGTGTTGCCAGATGATTTTGACCTTTTCCCAGTTGATTAGGCTTATACCAGTGCATAGGAGTTAGGCATTAATTAGTCATCCTGGGAAAGTGAGGCACTATGGTATTTTTTATAATTATTTTAACCTGAATGTTTATTTTGAAAAATGCTAAAGCTACAAAAAAATTAAAAGAATAGTATAATAATGTACAGTGTATATCCTTTAGCTAGATTCATGGGTTTTAACATTTTGTACCATTTGCTCAATCTTATATGTGTATATATATATATATTTTTTTTTTAAGAGAGAAGGACAGTGAGAGAGAGAGAGAGAGAGAATCAATTTTTATTGAGCTTTTCACATGGCTTTTGTTGCTCTGACACTTTGTTGTGTATGTGGGTGCTGCGGTTTGAACCCATGTACCTGCGCATGCCAGGCAAATGCCGTAATCACCAAGCTACCGCTCCAGCCCTATTTTTTTAATTTTTTGTTCAGCGTTTGTGCATAAACTGTATACATCACATACCTCTTCACTAAGTAT
Organism: Aplodontia rufa; assembly: GCA_004027875.1. Classification (NCBI taxonomy): domain Eukaryota; kingdom Metazoa; phylum Chordata; class Mammalia; order Rodentia; family Aplodontiidae; genus Aplodontia; species Aplodontia rufa. Next base: position 42,780 of record PVKS010004904.1, on the reverse strand, counting down.
TTCAACATTCATCTTTTTTTTTTTTATTAAAGAGAGAGGGACAGTGAGAGAGACAGAGAAAGAGAGAAACAACTTGATTTAGTTCTTTAGTTTTTCACATGGCCTTCATTGCTCCAACACTTAGTTGTGTACGTGGTGATGGGGTTTGAACCCGGGTCCTCGTGCTTGCCAGGCAAGTGCCGAAACCGCTGAGCTACCACTCCAGCCTCAACATTCATCTCTTTAAGAACAAGGTTGTTTTCTCCTGCATAACCTCAGTAACATAAAGACATAAAATTTTTAAAATTGTTTTTAGTATCATCTAATATATTGTCCATATTTAAACTATCTCAGTTGTTTCCTCTATATTGTATCCTATATATGTATTTTAAAAAATTGATCTATAACTGCAAAGTCATACATTGCATTGGAGGGACCTGTTTTTTTAATTTCTTTAATCTAGAGCAGTATTCCCCTTACCAACTTTTTATTTCATGACATTTTTGAAGAGTCTAGAATATTTATCTTGTAGAATGTTCAACATTCTGGATTTTTCTGATTGTTCTGTCACAGTTAAATTACATTTGGCATGAATACTTTGGGTGATGGTGTATTCTTCAAATTGTATCACATCAAAAAACATAATTTGATTCATCATTGGTGATTCTAAATTTGATCACTTTGGTCCAAGTAGGTGATACACCTGATTTCTCCATAGTAAAAGATGCTTTTTTTCTTCATAGTCAAGAAGTAATCTGGGGCTGGAGCAGTAACTCAGCAGTTATGGGCACTTTCCCATCATGTTCGAGTATGCAAATTCAAACCCCAGCACCATGTACACAACAAAGTCTCTGAGCATCAAAAGCCACGTAAAAAACTAAATAAAATTGATTCTTTCTCTCTCTCTCTCTCTCACTGTCCCTCTCTCTTTAAAAAAAAAAAAAGAAAAAGAAGAAGAAGTGATCTGATGGGGATACTTGAGATCATGTCACATGTAACCTTTACTTGTTTTAGCATCTATTTATCCCAGCCTAAATCAGTTATTAAATTAAGGGTTGCAAAATGGAATTTTCAGTTTTACCATTCCTTTTATGTAAATGAGTTTTGCTCCCGGCCCCATCTTTTTTTTTTTTCTTTTAAACATTTTTATTTAGTTTTTTATGTGACCTTCGTTGCTCTGAGACTTCTCTGTACATGGTGCTGGGGTTTGAACTCGCATACTCAGGCGTGCAAAGCAAGCGATGTAACCTCTGAGCCACCGCTCCAGCCCTCCTCTCACCTCCTTTACCCCTTTATTTTTTCTGTTGAATAGCACAATGATTCATTGGTGTTTTTTCAGTTCAACACATTTTAACCCATTGTTATATCATTCTTTGTGTTGCCCAGATTATCCCCCATTTGGCCTGTAAGAGCCCCTCAAGTTGGTTTTGTTGTCCGCATTTGTATTTGAGTGCTGCCTTAGTTTTTTGTTTTTGTTTTATTAGGGAGATAGAATTTAGTTCATTTTTTCATCTGTTTTGTTTTTCCCAACACTTAGTTGTGTATGTGGTGCTGGGGTTTGAACCCAGGTCCTCATGCATGCCAGGCAAGAGCACTACCACTGAGCCACCACTCCAGCCCTGCTTCCTTAGTTTTTGACACCAGATATTCTAACTTATATTGTATATTGCCTGCCCTAGACTTACAATTAGCCACTTCCTGCAGAGAATTTTTGAGATGATCTTTTCAACTATATTCCTCAACCAAGAAATTACTAAGTAATTTGTAGTGCACAGTTGATAGAATGTAGTGTACACAGTAAATTTAGAATTATAAATTTTATTTATTTTGTAGTATTAGAGATCAAACCCAGATCCTGAAGCATGGGAGACAACCCTAAGCTGAACTACATCCCCAGTCCTTCATGGATTTTGTTTAAAGCTTATAGTGCTGCTGTGAACATTCTTGTACATTTTTTTAAGAGAGGGACAGTGAGAAAGAAAGAAAGAGTTTTATTTAGTTTTTCATGTAGCCCTCATTGCTCTGACACTTCATTGTGTATGTGGTGCTGGGGTTCAAACCCACATCCTCATGCATGCCAGGCAAGTGCCATAACTGCTGAGCCACCTCTCCAGTCACCATTCTTGTACATGTTTACTGGTAGACATGCAGAGAGTGTTCTAGGACAGGAGTCAAACTTTCTTCTGTAAAAGGACATTTTAGGATTTACAGACAATGTAGTCTCTGTCACAACTACCCAACTTTACCATTGAATCATGAAAGCATAGGCATACACAATATGTAAAGGAAGGGACATGGCTGTGTGCCAGGTAAACTTTATTTGCAAAAAAAGGAAGTGGAAAGATTTAACCTGTAGGATGTAGTTTGTCAACCTCTGTTCTAGGATCTATATATATTAGGAATATCATATTATTGAGCATAGTATATGTGGAGCATGTGAGTATCCTCAACTTTATTTTTTGGAGTACTGGGGATTGAACTAAGGTCCTTGCACATGTTAGGCAAGCGCTGTACAATTGAGCTACATTCTGAGCCCCTAAATATCCTCAACTTTACTAAACAATGTGCAGTATTTTCCAAAGATAATTTTCCAATTTACATAATACAAACATGAAATTATGAGAATTTTAAGTGTAGGTCATTCTGGTGGATGTATATGCCATAAAATCTCATTTTGGTTTTAATTTACATTTTTTATTATTAATAAGGTTAAGGTTTTTAAAAAAAATTTTTAGTTGCAGTGAGATGGAAGTCAGAGCCAGATGAAAACTAAGTTACAAGCCCCTCTCACCTCAGTACTAGGATGAACTGCAGAGACATTATCTTGAAAAACAGCTGCCTGTGGCAAGAGCCATTTCCCCTTACTGCCTCTGTAAACAGGCATCCTGCCAAAAACCCCCGCATGAGGCCTTAGTCAAGTAGGCTAGAAAATTTTAAACTACCCAATAACAGGACAGGAACTGAATAAGCTATAAACATTGTACGAAGAAACTTCAGATCAGGGGTCAGACTTTGGAGTCGAAACTCCTCTGGGCCCGCTGGTATGATAAACCTGAGTTCTCCCATTCTCTGAGTGCCACTTGGTGCTTCCCAGCCCGTCTGTTTCCTGCAGCAGTAGATGGACACATTTTTTTTTTTTTAAGAGAGAGGGACAGTGAGAGAGACAAAGAGAGAAACAACTTTATTGAGTTTTTCACATGGCTTTAGTTGCTCCAACACTCAGTTGTGTACATGGTGCTGGGGTTTGAACCCGGGTCCTCGTGCTTGCCAGGCAAGTGCCGAAATCACTGAGCCACCGCTCCAGCCCCAGTAGATGGACACATTTTATTTATTTGTATGTGATGCTGAGGATCAAACCCAGTGCCTCATATTAGGCAAGCGCTCTACCACTGAGTTAGAACCACAGCCCCTGAGATTATTTTTAAAACATGTTCAGTGGGACTGGAGTGGTGGCTCGGCGGTTACGGCCCTCGCCCAGCATGCACACATGTGCAAGTTCAAGCCCCAGCACCACGTACGCAACGAAGTCTCGGAGCAAGGAAAGCCACGTGTGAAAAACTGAATAAAAATTGTTTTCTCTCTCGCTCTCTCTCTCTCTCTTTAAAAAAAAAAAAAGTTTATTGGCCAGTCATCTTCTGTGAAATACCTAGTCAAGACTTCACTTTTCTTTGTTTTTTTATTATTAATTTTAGAATTTTTAAATAATATTTATCCTATATCAAGCATGTGTATTGAAAACATCACAATTTAGAATTGTCTTTGCATTCTCCAGATTTTTGACAAATTACCCGTTTTTATGTCAGGTTTATTAAATTTGTGGCTTGTACTTTTGTGTAAAAAACCCTTTTCTTTATTGTCTCCCATATTAATTAACAGTTTATAGTTTTGTCTTTCACAGTTTGTTGTTGCTATTATAAGATCTCTTGGAAATGATCTTTTTCTCAAAGGTCAAGGAGAGACTTAATTTCTGTGTGGGGTTTTTTTTTTTGTTTTTTTTTTTTTTTTTTTTTTTTTTTTTTTTTTTTTTTTTTTTTTTTTTTTTTTTTTTTTTTTTTTGGTGCATGTGTGTTTGGACCAATTATCCTAACCCTATTTTTTCTCCACTTAGCAGCAATTGTAAGTTAGATTTTTGTATATTTATAAGACTTTTGGGGGTTCTTTTTCTGTTCTATTGGTCAGTTTATTATTCCCTGTACGTTTTCCATACTCTTAACAGTTTTCTGGTAATTTTTTGTATACGATAAGACAAAGACCTATTTCTGACTTTATTAATCCTACTCTTACAGGAACATGAGGCATTCTGAGTCTTGAGACATCTACATGCAGATTCCAGGAAATTCTGCAAATTGTCTATGTTTTTTGTAATCATTAGCTTGCCCTTCCTTTAGAAAAATATTGTTCTTAATTAAGCCATAAACAAGAAATCAGTAAACCTGACTAAAAGATACACATCTACAATTTTTTGTCCTAATAAGATGTACACATCTTGTAAACATTTCCTGCTTGATCCTAATAAAATGCAGAGTAGCTGGAGAGAAATCAGACTGTCTCTGAGTAGTCTAGCCGTCCCCACTGAACATGTCAACTAGACTTCGTCGTCTTTTGTGCATGAAAACTGGGCTGATCACTGGCTGGTGAACATTTGTGGCAACTTTCTTTGGTATTCTGCCATTGTTTTCTCATATTTTAAGATAAACACTTAGGTAATCTTTTTTTTTTTTAAGAGATAGAAAGAATCAGTTTTATTTCGTTTTTGATGTAGCTTTTGTTGCTTCAAGACTAAACTGTGTACATGTGCGGGGGTTTGAACTCTCATACTTGTGCATGCCCTGCAAGTACCATAACTGCTCAGCCACCATTCCAGCACAATTTTTACACTTGTAATATAAACTTACAAGGTTATAACTTTTCTTCTAGGTACTTACTACTTTGGCTGATGCTTACAAATTTTTATATTTAGTAGTCTTATCATTTAGTTTTAATATTTCTTTTAAATTTAAACTATGATTTATTTTACCCCTACGTTATTTAGAATTCTCAGTCCTGTAGGGGTTTTCCTAATTATTCATTGATGAAGTATGTTTAATATAACTGCTTTTGGGGCAGAGGAGGTGGCCTATAAAACTAGACCTTTGAAAATTTAAGATTTGCTTTACAGCCCAATATGTATCTAATTTTTTCCCCAAATATTCACTGTGTATTTACAAGAATTTGTCTTCTGTAGCTATTGTGGACAATATTTTTTAAAATATGTATCTACTAAATAATGTTTGTTTTTTCATCTCAGTCTATAATCTTACTGATTTTGTCTGTTTTATCTATCATTTACTAGAATAAATACATAAAATATCCCACTCTCTTTGTGCAATTAGTTTTCCTTATAGTTTCATTAACTTTGGGTAATATATGTGTGTATTTTTAGTAATATAAGTTTACAATTTTTATATCTTCATGGAAAATTGAATGTTTCATCTTTATGTATAGTGATCACTTTACAATAGTGCTTTTTTTTTCCTATATATTCTAATTTCCATTTTCTCCTGTTCTTGAATCTGACCTTACTAGGAATAACAAATTAGGACATAAAATTAAAATTAACATAATTCACTGCATAGTTTACACTGTCTAGGTACTGTGTGTCAAAACAGACAAGTATAATAAATAGCAGTATATTTAATGTAAAATGGAAGGTGAGATTATTATTTATTTGCAGATAAAAATAGTTGTAAAAACTCTAGATTTCCTTTCTTTTTTCTGGGAAAACAAAAATTTTAAGAGTGACTATCATATAATGTTATAGAATCTGCTTCACTTATTAATCCAATCATATGAGAAGTACTAAGAAATTTAATAGACCATGTTATCTGTCAAAACTTAGCACTCTAGACCTTCTTCTTACAGGTATGGGTGGGCACAGAAAAACAACACGTAAGACTGTAGGTTAATTTGTAACAGATTCCTAATAAAATATAATAATAAACAATGCCCCCTAAACAATACTTTGTAAGGCCCTAAAACATGTTCTTAGTGAAAAACAAAACAATACTGCAAGTACTGTTTGCAGTAGAACAGGCCACCCTTTTTAAATTTTTTTTTAATTTTTAATACAGAGAGGGACAGTGAGAGAATCAACTTTATTTAGTTTTTCATGTGGCTTTCATGCTCCGACACTTCGTCGTATACACGGTGCTGGGGTTTGAACCAACATCCTCAGCGCCTTAGCCACTGAGCCACCGCTCCAGCCCTAGAACAGGCCAGGCCACCTTTAAGAAGAAACTAGAAGGGGCTGGAGTGGTGGTTCAGCAGTTATGATGCTTGCCTGGAAAGCGTAAGGACTCGAGTTCAAACTCCAGTACCACGTACACAATGAGGTATCTAGCAGCTAGTCACAGGAAAAACTAAATAAAATTGATTCTCTCTTTCTCTCTCTCACTATCCCTCTCTCTAAAAAAATAAAAATAATAAAAGAAACCAGAGAACAGTGCAGAGGTTTTGAAGATGAACAATATAATTCTCTTCAGGAGAGTAAAAAGTAGGATAATGGTTACTGGAGCCAAAGTAGTATATCTGAAGTATGGTTCACAATACTGTCAGAGAACTCAGAGAAGATGTTAAATATATGAAAACAATTAAAAAATGCATCCCATATATCTAAAATATGTCTAAAAGGTATTCCAAAGTCAAGAACAAATAGAGAAGAAAAGGGCAAGCATTTATTTTATTTTTTTTATTTTAAAAAGAGGACAGTGAGACAGAGACAGAATCGATTTTTATTGAGTTTTTCTCATAGTTTTCATTGCTCTGACACTTAGTTGTGTACGTGGGCACTGGGGTTTGAACCTGTGTACTCCCCCATGCCAGGCAAGCACTCTAGCCTCAACCATTTATTTTTTAAGTAGAGGAAATGTTGCTTTTAAAAAAATGATCTTGGGGCTGGGCGGTGGCTTGGCAGTTACAGCGCTTGCATGGCATGTGCAAGGACACAGGTTCAAACCCTAGCACCACATACACAACGAAGTGTCCGGGGAATGAAAGTCACATGAAAAACTAAATAAAAATTGAAAAATTGCTTCTCTCTTTCACTGTCCCCTCTTTCTTTTTTTTTTTTAATTAAAAAAAAAAGATAATCTTGGGGCTGGAACATGTGTCTGGCATGCACGACGACGTGGGTTTGAATCCCAGCACCACATACACGACAAAGTGTCAGAGCAACGAGAGACACATGAAAAACTCAATAATCTTAACTGATTCTCACTATCTCTTAAAAAAAAAAAAAAAGATAGTCTTGCTGGTTGTGTGGTTGTGTTGGTGTACACCTATAATTCCAGCAACTTGGGATGCTGAGGCAGGAGAATTGCAAGTTCAAGGCCAGCCTCAGGAACTTGGTGAAACCCTGCTTCAAAATAAAAATAAAAGGCCTGGGGATGTGACTCAGCGGTTAAGCACCCCTGGGATCAATCCTCAGTACAAAAAAACAAAAATAAAACACCAGTCTTGAATCTTTGGTATATTAAAGGATTCCCAAGTTACAGACAATAATAATAAGCCAGAGGGGCTGGCATACACTTGGAATCCCAGTGGGTTGGGATGCTGAGACAAAAGGATCTCAAGTTGAAAGCCAGCCCCAGTAACAGCAAGACCCTGTCTCAAAATAAGAAGGGATGGAGATGTGGTTCTGTGGTTGAGCGTTCCTGGGTTCAATCCCCTGTACCAGTAAAAATAATATTAATAGACTTGTAATCATTTCTCAGTGAAACTTATATTTTACCTACATGCAGACCAGACTTAAATTTTTGAAATTCATTAACTGATGAAATATAAAACAACTTGTAAAACTCAAAATTGCCAAAGTACAACTTTTGCTATCATATTCTAAGAATAGTAAACTACATTACTTAAACCAATCTTCATAAAATAACTTCCTAAAACCATCATAGATACTAAGAAAATGCTGACTCTGAGAATCCTTGGCTTTTACCAAAGGTGTAGAGGAAGGTAGTTGACTGGGTATATGAAGAAGGTAATACTCAAAGGGTTGGCTGCTAGATTAAGTGTGGAATGAGACAGAGTAGGGAGAGTCAAGAATAACTCAAAGTTTCTTTGTTCCATGCAAATGGAAGAACAGAGTTGTTATATCCAGAAATGAGAATACAGGACAGGAGCAGTTTCGCCAGGATAAGTGGAGATATGGCATAGGAAATGGATGAGCACTTCAAGAAAGAATTTAGGGATAGGATTTTGCTGATAATTTACTGTGGATTTCAGAGTAGAAGGATTACAGGAATGTGGCATAGTAGGTGGGAACGGAAAATGCATGTACAAGCCTTATTTGTTAGAGCTAGGGCTGGGGAATGACCTTGGCAATACCGGGCACTATAGAAGCCGATATCAGGGCAGAGATGAAGGATTTTTGCTTTGATGGTTTTGCTTCAGAGAAAGAGGGAAACTTTTTGCCAGTAATAGGTAAACTTTTGATGAAACGAGACAGGATAACTTTTCATGTTAGTCATTTGTCCTATGTTATAAGTGAAACGTCAATTATTCAAATATTTTATATATTACAATGAATTCTTCCATTTCTCCATCAAGTTACTGGTCATTTTAACTGATTATATTTTTATTTATATCTTTGTCATGTGTCTATCATTATTTCCCAGTTTATTTGTAGACCTTAATGTTTTTTACACACATTATACCATGAATTCATGGGGAATAGGTTCCAGCAGCTCAGGCTCCTTTCCATTTTTCCGTTTTCTCACAAAATGTGCTTCTCTGGCTGGAGCAAGTTGGCAGTTCAGCTGAACCCAGGCACCTTTCTCTTTGTTTTTGTTTTGTTTTGTTTTGTTTTTAAGAGAGAATCAGTTTTATTTTTTCACCTGGCTTTTGTTTTTCTGACACTTGGTTGTATATGTGGTGCTGGGCTTGAACCGAGGTCCTCATGCTTGCCAGGCAGGCGCTATAACCGCTGAGCCACTGTTCCAGCCCTCTGTGGCTTCTTTCTTTTTCTTCATGTTTCCAGAGACTGGAAACTCTTGGCTCTTAGAGTACTTAATATGCTTATTACATACATTAATTGTCTTGGCAAGAATCTTGTCCTTAACTTTCTTGTTTACAACAATGCTCTTTCAGGTTTTCCACGGTAATATTTTGGGGGATTCCTTTTTGAACAGTACCCATTCCTTTAATGTCTACAGTAGCACTCTTCTTGTAGATTTGCATGTTATGTGACCAAAGGAACTAATGTTTTCTAAAAAGTCTAGAGAACACACATCAGATTTCTCTTGTCTTTCCCGTTCTATTTGTCATTTTTGTGAATTACTGGAAGATGACAGTTCCAGCCAAAAAGCTCTATGGTATTTTTTAATTGGCAAAAAACCTTTATTTTTCATCTAATAAAATTTACCATTTTTTCATATATATATATGTGTGTGTGTGTGTGTGTGTGTGTGTGTGTGTGTGTAATCATACAATTTTTTTTTGTTTTTCTATTTGTATTTCTGCAGACTTGGAGTCATCAGAGAATTTAAACTGTACCTCGGGCAAAATCATGGTAATCACTTTAGGATGCCTGTGTAATTGGCGCTGGAGTCCAGGACATCCAACAAGAATAGTTGAGCAATCAGATAGAATAAAATGCTGAAGAATAGAATGATTCAGAGGCTGGGATTTGAGTGTTATTCCAGTATATCAGGAAGCAGATGATCTGAACTCTGTGTGCCTATCCTAAGCGGGAGATCTGATATAGGTGTATATGACTGTATGCAATCATTATTCAAATCATGATTAATTCTGGCTGCATAGATACTCAGATACTTCTCTGAAAACATTTAAATATACTCAATTTCATTCTTTCTCTTTGAAAATACACTTTTTATTTCAGTACAGTTTTTATTTACAAAATCATTGGGAGGATAAGTACAGAGACTTCCCATCTGCCCCACACCCAGTTTCCCCTGCTGTTGAACATCATACATTGTATGGTACATTCATTACAATAAACGAACAAATATCGATACACTTTTTGCTAATGCCTATACTTTATTCCAATATCCTCAAGGTTTTACATTTCCTTGGTAGGAGTCATACCAGGATAGCACATTATATTTAGTCATTATTTCTCCTGAGGGTATTCTTGGCTGTGTCAGTTTCTCATACTTTCCTCATTTTAAATGACGATATTTTGAGGAGTCAGATATTAGTTAGAATGTCTCTCCACTGGAATATGATTCAAGTTTAATACTGGGGTTATTTTGGGGAGGAAGACCATAAAGGTAAAATGCCATCTATATATATATATTTCAGGGGTACATGTTACCAATATGATGACTTTGTTCACCTGGATCACTCAGTTGAGGGAGTTTGTGTTACCTTTCCCCACTGCAAAGTTACTCATTTCTTCTTCTTTCCATACTGTACTCTTTGGAAGGAAATCACAGCCCTAAAGAAGAATTATGCTTCACCATTTTTTTTTTTTTTTGAGAGAAGAATCAATTTTATTTACATTTTCATCTGGCCTTTGTTTTTCCAACACTTAGTTGTGTGCATGGTGCTGGGGTTTGAACCCGCATCCTTGTGCATGCAAGGCAAGTGCTCCAACCACTGCTCCAGCCCATGCTTCAACTTCTTGAGGCTAGAATAGCTACATAAATTATTTGGTATACTTTTGCACTAGAAAGTTTTCTCTATTCCATTTATTTGTTTATTTGATAATATATTGCTGTTAGTATGAATTCATGGATATTTATTTTATATTTTAATTTATAATCCAAAATACTTTATTTATTGCTCACATTATCTAGAAACTGAGCAGAAAAGTGATATTATTTGGGCCATTCTGGTTACTCTATTGAGAATAGCCTGAAAGCTATAGGAACAGAAAAACTAGGAGGATTTTTTATATATATATGTGTAAATATCTAAATGAAATATAGCCATGATTAGGATCAGGATGGTATCAGGAAATGTGGTAAGAAGGAATAAGAGTTGGGATGTAATCAATGTGATAAAACAATGTACTTTTTTTTTTCAGTAAATAATGTATCAACTTGGGTATCAACAGGGATATCAGTAACAAAACATAACCTACTTCACCTCATATTACACACTAAAACCTGAGATGTAAGAGGTAAAATAAAGCTTCTAGGAGAAAAGTATCTTCATGAGCTTGGAGGCATTAAAGCAAGGTTCCTTTTTATTTTTTTAATATAGATGAATGGAATGCCTTTACTTACTTATTTTTATGCATTGCTAAGGGTCAAATCCAGCACCTCACACGTTCTAGGTATTGAGCTACAACCCCAACCCAAAAGTTTCTTAAAGAAGACTCAAAGTTCTAACAATATAGGAAATGACAGATAAACTACACTTCATCAAAATTTAAAACAATTCATCAACAGATATCTTTAAGAGAGTGGGAATCCAAGTCACAAAGCAAAAGGTATTTGCAATACATATATTTGATAAAGGATTCTTTTTTGTTTGTTTTTTAAGAGAGAGGAACAGAGAGAGGGAGAGAGAATCAGTTTTATTTAGTTTTTCATTTGGCTTTCATTGCTTGGACTCTTTGTTGTGTATGTGGTGCTGGGGTTTGAACCTGGGCCTTCAGGCATGCCAGGCAAGCACCATAACCACTGAGCCACCGCTCCAGCCCCTAATAAAAGGACTCATCATTTATATAATATATATCAATAAAAAAGACAATACCTAATTTAGAAAAAGGGAAGTGTAACAAAACCTGCCTTCTTTCAAGATCATCAAAATTGTTAGTAAGCATATGAAAAAGTATACAATACTATTAATCATTAGGAAGTATAAAATATAACTGAGATGGTACTATAAAATTATCATCATTTTGAAAAACTGTTTGACAGTATTTACTAAATATGTGCCTACCTCTGACTTAGCAATTCCATGCTAAAGTACATTGTTAGTAAAAAAAAAAAAAAAAAAGATTGCAATATGTCTTCCCAAAGACATTTTTTTTTTTTTAAAAGAGAGGGGGTCAGTGAGAGAGAATCAATTTTATTTGGTTTTTCACATGGCCTTTGTTGCTCCAACACTTTGTTATGCATGTGGTGCTGAGGTTCGAACTCGCGTATTTTGCTCATGCCAGGTAAGCACTGTAACCACTGAGCTAAACCCTCAATCCCCCAAAGACATTCTTTTAAATGTTCATAGCAGCTTAGGAAACAATGTAAATGTCAACACCAGAGAAAATCAAGGTTATTCCTCTATAGTGAAAAATTAACTATATCTAAAGAGAGGTCTGGTTTTTACCCTTAGGTTCTGGGAAGTGATTTCTAGGCCTCTGGAATGTCCTGCCTAATAGGTGTGGCTTTGTTTAGCTTGGGGCTTGGCTGGCCACCAGACACTATAACAATGTGATTTATGTTGAGGACTCTGCAAGATGCTGTTATCACTTTTGACCTCCAGAGGAATTAAACACTAACGACATTAGCCAAATAATCAAGAGCAAGAAGTGAAAGATCACCCATGTGGGTTGTTCATGCATGTGACTGAGCCCTAGTAAAAATCCTGGAATCCAAAAGTTCAGTTGAGCTCCCTAGTTCACAATATTCTCTCTTATTGTTAAACATGATTGCTGAAGAAGGTAAGTTCATTCATCCTAGGGATTGGAATACCAGAAACATAATATTTGGTCCCTTTCCAGACTTTCCTGTGCATCTCTTCCTTTGGCTGGTTCTAATTTGTGACTTTTTGAAACAATAAAACTTTAGTCAGAAACACAGCATTTTGAGTTCTATGAATCATCAAACCTGAGGGAGTCATGAGAACCCCCAAATTTGTAGGCAGCGGGTATGAAGTAACCCATGATCTCTTGTGGTTGGTGTCTGAAGGGAGTTCAGTTTTATTGGAACTATTTCCTTAGACTTTGCAGTTTCCTTAACTCAGTACAATTCCTGTATAAAAGTATATTAATAAAAATAAGTAATTATTTCATGCAATAGGGATGACTCTCAGACATAATGTTAAGCAAAAGAAACCAGATACAAAAGGAGTGCAATGTGTGATTATCTTTACTCCGAAATTAGGAGTGGTTACCTCTGGGTAATGGGGTATTAGCAGCAGATCAGGACAAGGGAGCATTCTTAGTTGCTGGAAATGTTGTTTATCAGTCTAGGAAATGGTTATACTTAGGATTTATGTCATTGTCATCTGTGTATTATATCTCACTAAAAATGAATTCAGGTGAGGTAAAGGGACTCTACTAGATGTAGTGAGTGGAGTTCAGGAGGGAAAAAAACAACCCATTCAGATGAAATCCCTAAGGGAGAGTAAAAATAGAAAAAGAGGTCAACGATTGAATCTTAGAAAACTTTAATCTTTAGGGTACAGAGTGATGCAGAGGAATCATTAAAGGACCATGGCATGGGGTAGCCACATAGGAACGAGCTACAACATAGTTTGAGAAATTTAGTTAACCTTTCCTTCTGAGTAGAATAAGACACGTTAAAAGTTGATTTCATGGGGAGTTGAGTGAGCCTGCCCATACTAATCACATGTGTGAAAAATGAAAGGTGTATCTACTATGTATATCAAATGCTCCATTAAAAGAACATATCAAATTAGATTTTAAAAAAAACCCACCAATTATATTTTTACAAGACCATACCTAAAACAAGCTGACACATGACTGACAATACAGATCTATTAGCCATACAAGCAGGATTTTCAATATTAATATTAGAAAAACTGGAATTCAGTCATTATAAAAACTATAGTATATTAGACATAAGCAGTGAAAAAAACAGTACCTAAACATCGAAAGTAAAAACCCTTTTTCATAGGTCACCTTGAAAAAAATATATAGTTTGTTATTTGTGCACATTTTTCAGAATGGAATAAGTAATCAGAATATATAATTTATTAACAAGCTTCATATAACAATTATCTAGAACTCTATTACAGAGAATATATATTATTTTATATCATAGGTCTATAAAATCAAACTTGTATTTGGTCATAAAGAAGATATTAATGGTTTGATAGTTTAATGGTGTTTTTACAGGTTACACATTATAATTCCCTCTGCTAAATCTTATTCAGAGCAAATTTTTGAAAAATTGAAAACACACACAAACCCAGCCATAGGTAACTAGTGAATAAAAAGGAATTTAAAATTAAAATAAAAGTTATCTAGATGTTAATAAAAGTTTAGGGGCCAGAGATACAGCAATATTCAAAGGAAATCTTTCAGCCTAAAATGCTTCCAATTTGAGACTAAAAAGCATTCAAGAAAATAAAACAAAACAAAAAATGATAAAGGAATTAATGAAATGCACTTGTGAACTTAGCAAAAGTAATTGAAAGCATGAAGAAAATCAAGAGAAAGATATTTTTGAAACAGCAACTAAAATGAATGTCTCCACATAAATTTAGAGGAATGATGGTTTGTGAATAGAACTATGAATAGAGATTAAAACACATAATCAGAGACTGAAAGCTGAAAGCCAATTACATGCTTATAGCAACAAACTTGAAAATCTAAAGAAAAGGAAACACTCTGAAATGTACTTTTCCAGATCTCTGCAATTGATTTAAATATGTTCTTTATTACAGATTAATCTGCATAATTTTAAAAATTGAGAATAAAAATGGCACCACCATACAACATATGGTATCTGATATAATGAAATGTTACTTTAGTTTGTTTTAAACCATTGTAATTATATATGCCTTTTTAGAAGTTTGGAAAAAATATTCAATTCCTTCAAATTATGAAATATACTGATATATTTCCATCTTTGTTTTCCTTTTCCTATGGAAAATTTAACTGAATGCCAGACTATTCTTTCAAGGGATGGGACTGGAAGATTGGGGTAAAAGAGACCTGTGATTCATTTGGCCAGAAAGATTTTTTCCAGCCTTTTTGGAAATGGGAATTGATGCTTCATATTCCTCATATTCTAACCATCCTTATGCCTCGTTGAGTCATTTCTGGTAATTTAGATCCTTTTCCTAAAATGTTCATTTTAATTTTCAAAACATTGAAAAGTTATATGTAATAATAATATATAACCCATAAAATCTCTAAACTTGGAATCATACCCTTTTCTCATTCATATTTTTCATTTTATTTACCAGAGTATATAATATATACTAGAATATATTATTAGTATATACAATATATATGATATCTACTATTAGTATATTGCTAATTACATTATACTAATAGTATACATATAATATATAATATATACACTGTTGTATACTTTGATATTATTTACAATTCTTGTTTTTTCCTCCAAGAAGCACATTGTGATGATTAATCTAGTTTATATTTTTTCTTTTTTGTACTTTAATTATTTTCTCTTTTACCTTTCATTATCTTTGGAGTTTTTGTTAGTACTCTTTCCAGCTTTTTAAATTTTGTGATTAGTTTCTTTATTCATAATCTCTTTCATATTCTAACATATTAATGGACTTAAAGCTATAAAAATTTCTCAGGGTAAGATCTGGCACATTCTCACAGATTTTGCTAAATAGTATACCCAATAACATTTATTTTAAACAAAAATGTAAATTTGGTTATATTTTTAAACAAAGAATGATGCAGATTAGCACTGAATTAATATTCAGATTTTTATGGAGGGGCTAGCATAGTTTTTATTTCTACCCTGATATGAATTTTATGTTGCACTTGCCTTGTCACAGTTTATAATTTCATATTTTTCTTTAGGGTAAATTATTCTTATTCAAAAAGGAATAATGGTGATCAAACTCTCCTATATTAATTTACATGGACATCTTTGTCCATTATATTTGTTGTTGACTAAGGTCAACATCCATGGTCAAAAGTTTTTCCATGGGCTGGAGCAGTTTCGGCGCTTGCCTAGCAAGCACGAGGACCCAGGTTCAAACCCCAGCACCTGTATACAACTAAGTATTGGAGCAACTAAGGCCATGTGAAAAACTAATAAAGTTATTTCTCTCTTTCTCTGTCTCTCTCACTGTCCCTCTCTCTTTTAAAAAACAAAAATTCCATAAGAACCTTGAGAATAACAATTATGATAGCTAATATTAACAAAAAAATAATTATGTGTTAGGCACAATTATAGAATCCACACAAGTCTCTGAAGTACTCTAATCATGCCCACGTAACCATATGTATACATCATATGCACATATGAAAGTATAAGAATAAACTGACTAACATCAGGGAGGAATGAGGTCAGGGATAATGGTTAGAGTGAAGTACAACTTTTTCTGTAATGTATAAATCTTTTACAAGCAGAAGAGATGCACACATCTCTGAATGATAAATAAATAATGCAAACACATTCAGTAGGGGCCATCAAAGGTAAATGTTTATAATGACAAAAATTTAATATTTGACAAAATAGGGGTTTGATAAAGACAAGTGACTACTTTTAAAACCAATAAAATGGTAACAATATACTTACAAAGAATATTAAAGGCTGGATATAGTATAGCATAATTACATTTAGTTTTGGAAATAACAGGATTAACCTGAAAGTGGATTTTTCAATATTTAAAATAAAGGCAAAACACAGTATTTTTAAGTTTTTAACATTTACAAATATGAATTTTCTGAAAGTAATAATAGAATGAATGTGTAAATAAAGTTATTCAAATATTTATTTTATTCAGAGTGATTTCCCCACCTATGATTTCTCTTAGGCTGACTAACCTGTGAAGCATATGTGGGCATTTGTGCCTTACACTTGTAGAGATTTTTCACCAGTTTGAATTTTCTTTTGTTATGTGTTGAGATTCCTTCCTTTACCACTTAATATCAATTCATAGAATTTCTTTCTTTTTCTGTGCTAGGGATTGAACCCAGGGCTTCACACATGCTAAGCAAGTGCTCCACCACTGAGCCACATTCCCAGTCCTCAACTCATAGAATTTCTAATTCACAGAGCTTCTCACCATTATGACTTTTCTCATGTTGTTAGAACTCTGAACCCTTCCCAAAAGCTTTCCCATATTCCTTACATTTATGGGGTTTCTCCCCAGTGTGAATTCTCTGATGGTAACAAAGACTAGAGCCACTACGAAAAGCCTTCCCGCATTCCTTACATGCATAAGATTTCTCACCAGTGTGTACTCTCTGGTGCCGATTAAGAGCTGAGCCACTAGTAAAGGACTTATCACATTCTTTACATTCATAAGGTTTTTCACCAGTATGAATTAGCTGGTGTTGAATAAGTTTTGAGCCACTACCAAAAGTCTTCCCACATGCTTTACATTCGTATGGTTTCTCACCAGTGTGAATTCGCTGATGTTGAGTAAGATCTGAACCACTGCTAAAAGCTTTGCCACATTCCTTACATTCATAGGGTTTCTCACCAGTGTGCATTCTCTGATGCTGAATAAGTTTTGAACCACTTCTAAAGGCTTTCTCACATTCCTTACACTCATAGGGTTTCTCACCAGTGTGAATCCTCTGGTGTTGAGTGAGATCTGAGCCACTATTAAAAGCCTTCCCACATTCCTTACATACATAAGGTTTCTCACCAGTGTGAATTCTTTGATGTCTAGTGAGGGCTGATCCAAAACTAAAGGCCTTCCCACATTCATTACATATGTATGGTTTCTCACCTGTATGAATCCTCTGATGCCGTGTGAGGGCTGAACCACTACTAAAGGCCATTCCACATGCTTTACATTCATAAGGTTTCTCCCCAGTATGTATCCTCCGATGCTGAGTAAGGTTTGAACCACTGCCAAAGGCCTTCCCACAATCCTTACATTCATAAGGTTTCTCACCTGTGTGAATTCTGTGGTGCCGAGTTAGGGCAGATTCGAAACTAAAGGACTTCCCACATTCTTTACACTCATAAGGCTTTTCACCACTGTGAATTATTTGATGTCGAATAAGGCCTGATCCAAAACTAAAGGCTTTCCCACACTCCTTACATTCATATGGTCTCTCACCAGTATGAATTCTTTGGTGGTGAGTAAGGTTTGAGCCGCTACCAAAGGCCTTCCCACATTCCTTACACTCATAAGGTTTCTCACCAGTGTGAATTCTTTGATGATATGCAAGGTTTGCACCACTACCAAAGGCCTTGCCACATTCTTTACATTCATAAGGTTTTTCACCAGTGTGAATTCGCTGATGTCGTATAAGAACTGATACAAAACTAAAATCCTTCCCACATTCCTTACATTCAAGGAGTTTCTCATCAGTGTGAATGGTCTGATGCCGGTTACTGAAAGTGGGCATGTCTTCAGGAGTAAGAATCATGTGACTGAAATGTCCATCCTGAGATCCCTGTTTTCTCTCAAACTGGCTTTTATATTCCCAATCACCTCTGAAACTTGAACACTCAATGCTGTATTTTGTAAGTCTTTCCATTATCTCCCATCAGGATGATTCTATTCCATACATATTCTTTTTCAGAAATAATTTCTTGTTCTCAACCTTGATTCACAGTCTGAAAGAAAATATAAAAGCAAACATTCACTTTTTTTATGTTCTGAGAGAAATGAAACTTCAATAATAAATATGAAAGACTTGACTGAGTAGCTTGCACAGTTCTCAAAAACATGATTGGGCAATTTGAGATACATCAGGAAAGCAGAATGGGAAAAAGTCACATTGGAAGATAAAGGAGATATTTACGAAAGCAAATTATGTTAGTTCTTTCTTAAAAAAAAAAAAGATGGAGAAAAATTCCCTGACAGTTTGGGGAGGTTGATAAATACACATGTACTAGTCCAATCCTGCTGTTTTTGGAGGATGAATCTAGTGTCATATATGCATACGCATAAATAATAGTAATTGTCATACTTATTTCTTGGGGTTGTTTACAGCATTAAATAGATACAATGGGAAAATCAGGGATAATGGTCAAGAAACGAACATAATTTTCACATAAACTGAGGGAAGTAGAAGAGAAAGGTATTCCAGGAGTAGCAGTTGCCAAATGCTACAATGAACATGGAATGAGCAACAGAGTAGGAGGATTCCTCTGTGGTTAGAATGTTGTTTTTTATGCTATTTGATGAAAGTAATGTATGTCTAGGAAATTTATGAGGTTAACTTTTGGAGAACAAAAGAAAGGACACACCAAAGGCATAGCAGAGTAACTGAGGATATAGTATTAAAGTCAAAGAAGGGAAAAGAAGGGCTGGAGCGGTGGCTCAGCAGTTACCGGGCTTGCCCAGCATGCACGAATACGCGAGTTCATCTGAGCAACGAAAGCCACATGGAAAACTAAATAAAATTGATTCTCTTTCTCTCTCTCACTATCCCTCTCTCTTAAAAAAAAAAAGGAAAGGAATATAAGAGTTAATGTGATACTATTAGAAGATTGTAAAGAAGAAAATAGGTGAATATTCTGAACCCCAACTCAGATGATTACTGAATGATTTTGAAGCCACATCTAATGTACTTATGTACTTGCATAATGAAAATACATAGTGTTTGGTAACTATTATAAGATTTATTTGCCATAAAAGTAGAAGCTAGGAAAGGAACAAATTTAAAGACATTCATTCCAAAACTGGTCTTTTCCTACAGAGCTCATATGCTGAGCTTAAGACCAGGAATAAATATGTCTTACAACTTTTCTTTAAATCTCAATTGTCCATGGCTAATCCAAGCCAAAATCATCATTTACTTGGACTCTAGAGCATCATTTTATCTAGCTGGTTACATTTTCAGTTTTCCAGTCTTATCAGACAGAGTGATATTTAGCCTAGAACTACTCAGTTCAGAACATTTCAGTGTTTCCTACTGTCCTTAGGATATGACCCACATTCTTTAACTTGGTCTTAGAAATTCTCAGTCCTCCTGCCTGCCCCTTCAACCAGATATTCTTGTCCTCCCAACAATAAGCTATAGCTACACTGGTCTTAGACAAATGCATGAAAATGGAGAAGCTCACCTCACCATGATTTCATCCACCTAAAAGATTTCCCCCATCTTACCTACTGTCAATTATTTCTCTGGGTCCAACAAACAATACTCAACATTTCTTTGAGTATTGTTTTGGTGATGGGTAATTAATTACACAATACCCTACAACTGAAAATTTCCTCTTTGTTTGAATGTTTGCTTAATGTCTGTCTATCTGCTACAATAGAGCTAAGTTTCATGAAGGGAAAAAAAAAATGTCTGTTAGTCAGTTTGAACCCTGGTACATGCAAAAGGATTAAAAGTTACTGAATGAGGGCTGGAGCGGTGGCTCAGCGGTTTCGGAGCTTGCCTTGTAAGCTTGAGGACCCGGGTTCAAACCCCAGCACCACGTACACAACTGAGTGTTGGAGCAACTAAGGCCATGTGAAAAACTAAATAAAGTTGTTTCTCTCTTTCTCTCTCTCTCTCACTGTCCCTCTTTCTAAAAAAAAAAAAAAAAAAAAAAAAAAGTTACTGAATGACCATTTAAATTAATTTTCAAAATTTCAAAATTTACTGTCCTTAAAAATAAATTCAAAAAACAAGATTTCTCTAGAAAGAGGACATATTTTCTCTGAGAAATGTAGACCACATGTAGTTATTCCTCCCCTTTCTAAAACTTCATTGAAAGGTATTTTTTAAAAGGAACAAGTCCACCAAGTCAAAGAGAAGTAAAGAGGAAACTATGCATAAAAGATCTGAAACTGGAAAGCATAAAGATAGTGACTAACTTAACAAATGGAGGGAAGATAAAACATAAACCAATAGAAAAAAAAAAGGATAATTTACGTCACAGAAGCCCAGAAAGGGTTAAGAAATGAAGACACTAAATATCTGAAAATATATAAATCAACATATAAAAAGATGCATCAGCTTCTTAGTACCCACTCTAAAACATATATTTGCATTCCCATTTTACTGCAGCATTATTTATATCATCCAAGAAATGAAAACCTAAGGGTCCATAAACTGGTGAATGAATAAATGAATTATATATACCAAATTATTAGAAAAATGGATTATGTATACATAGAATATAAAAGTCTTGAAAAGGGAAGAGATCCTACCATTTGCTGCTACAGCATGGACAAACCTGGAGAGCATTATACTAAGTGAAATAAGTCAGACACAAAAAAGTACTGCATAACCTCACTTATATATGGATTCTATAATTGTAAAAAGTAAAATACTCAAAAATATAGAATAAAACCATGGTTACCAGGAATTGTGGAGAGATGAATGAGAAGATGTAAGTCAAAGGAGATAAGTTAAAGATAAGATGAATAACTCTAGAAATGTAATGTACACCATGAGGACTACATTTAATAATAATGTATTATATTTGGGATTTTTGCTGAGTAGACAAGGTATTGCCAGAAGTAAAATAACACTGTTCACATTAAATATATACTTAAGCTCCAATACAAATAAAAAATGGGCAAATATCATCAAATATTTGAGGAAAGCCTATAACATTAAAGAGATTAAATAAAGCAAAGGAACTCAAAGATGGGGACTACATAAGGAAACAAAAGAAACTTCAGAAACTACCCTTAATATCCAGAGGGATGTGAGAAGCTATTTTACTTGACACAACAGTAGAATAACACGAAATAGGTATTAAACACAAAAAAATATTCCTAGAAAATAAAAATATAAAGTGGGAATCAAATCATTAAAAGGTAAGGAAATTTCTCTAAAAACATGACAAAAAAATTAGTTTTACTTTTACTGTGCCGGGATTGAACTCAGGGTCTCGCATGCCTGACAAGTGCTCTACCACTGAGCTACATCCCCAGCCCTCTTACATTTTATATTGACACAGGGTCTTGCAAAATTGCTGAAGCTGGCTTTGGATTTGTGATCCTCCTGTCTCAGCTTCCTGAGTCACTGGGATTACAGGTGTACTCCACTGCACCTGTTAACCTAGGAACATTTTTTTCTTTTTTTTAAATATATATATATATTTTTTATTTGTGCATTGTAGTTTTACATAATGATGGGATTAGTTGTCACATATTCCTAGTGGCACACAATTCAACAATACAGTTTGTTCAATATCCCACACACACACCCTTCTACCTCCCTCCTCCCGTCCGCTGATCCTTTGCTTTTCTTCTGGGTCCTGTATTGTTCCTAAAAAACCCAAATACAGGGACATATTCTTATAACTATGAAAAACATTTTTTATCTATATGGCTGTAGTATATACAGTGACATTTATAACTACTTGGAATGTACCTTGCTTTATCTCAATTCCAACATTTCCCCTTCTCCCTTCCTATCATCCCTTGTTATTCTTCAAAATATTTGACAATGGGATTAAACATTTACATTTTTGTACAGGTATGTAGCATAGCTTGTTCAAATATCATACGAATTGTCTTGCAATTGTATCATAAATATTAACATTTTGCAATTTTGTTCTATGGATCTAATACATGAGTCTTTCTACTTTACTCCCAAGCCTGGGTTTAGGTCCAGCCTCCACAAATGAGGGGCACCATTCGACCCTTAACTCTCTGGGTTTGGCTAACTTCTCTCAGCATGATTTCTTCCAATGCCATCCATTTACCTTCGATAGATGCAATTATCATTGTTCTAATAGCTGAGTAGAACTCCATTGTATACATATACCTGAGCTTTTGGATCCATTCACTAGGATCATTTTTTAAAGTAATTTAAAACATCTACCAAATATGAAGCAGGTGCTAGCATGAATGAAGGAATATGAAAAATCATCATTTTGAAATCACCAACAAATGATTCAGGTGAGGATCCTAAATGAGTTCTATAAGCAGAAAGTGAATGCTGTTGGAGAAAAGGATATTCACCTGATATTATATCAATTTACAGATTACACAAGGAATACATATATATGTATGTATGTATATATCTATACATATACATATATAGATATAGATAGATCTTTATACTGGAAAGATACTGGCACACACCTCCACTAACACAAGTGATAAAACTTGGCATTACTTATGGAACATATTTATGTTGTGTGACTCTTGATATAATGCAATAAATCACCAATATGGTACACTTGCCAAAAACATTTAACCTGAATCTGAGCCTCCTATACATGAAAACACCAACAGACAAATTGAGATGTGACACATCTGTGAGACAACTGTCCTGAATTCTCAAAAAAAAAGGAACTTAGGAAAGAAAATCAATTTTATTTAGGTTTTCATGTGGCTTTTGTTGCTCTAACACTTCCTTGTGTACATGGTGCTGGGGGTCAAACTCGCATCCTCACTGTAATTGCTGAGCCAACAATCCAGTGCCTCCCAAAATATTTTTAATGTCATTTAAAACAGAAAAAATGAGGGGATCTTCTAGATTTAAAAGAGACTTGTGTGGCGGTAAACATCTGTAATCCCAGCAGCTCAGGAGGCTGAGGCAGGAGGACCGCAAGTTCAAAACCAGCCTCAGTAACTTTGTGCACCTCTGCCTCAAAATAAATACAAATGGGCTGAGGATGTGGCTCAGTGGTTAAGCAACCCTGGGCTCAATCCCTGGTATAAAAATAAATAACACTAAGGGGACTCACAACAATCAAAAGCAATTATGTGAATTTCACTGGATCCTAGATCAAATAAACAACCATGTAAAACAAATATATACTATATACATATAATATACATATACACACGTACATACATATATATACACACATGGGCATATATGTGTATGTATATACATAGGTAAAAAAAGACATTTGGGGAGTTACTGAAGATATATGAACATGAAATGTTTGAAATGATATTAGTGAGTTAATGTTATTTTCCTTAGGTCCGAGTTTGGTTTTCTACACCCTCGGCTTTTTATTTATTTATTTATTTTTTTGATGTAGAAAGCAAAGTTTTACCAGATACTAAATCCTACTAGAATCTTTATCATGAACTTCCAGTCTCCAGTACTGTACAAATAAATTTCTGTTTATAAGCAACTTAGTGTATAATACTTTCTTAAAGTGGCCCAAATGAGCTAAGATGAGGGTATGTGGCATTCATTGGAATGTTCTTTCAATTTTCTGCATTTTGAAATTTTTCAAAGAAAATACAGATAGTTCTAAACACTAGCATTCAAGAACATTTCCCAGAAATTAACAATATGAATTTCTGCATTTAATGGGTTAATACTTCGTACCTAGCATGAAAATTAAAATTATTCACATTAAGATATATTTTCACCTAGTTGTAGGACACTGGAGACAAAGAAAAGACCCTAGAATAAAAATGGTTTTATGGTTCTGATAAAATTATAACATAGTCTTAACTTGGAATGTTTGAGGGAAAATATTTTCAATGTAGAACCCCATGCCCTGCCAAAGAACCATTGTAATAGCTGTAAAAGTCCTTTTCAGATATTCTGGAACCCACAAAATTCAACTTTTTTTAATCCTTACTTACATGCTGCTTGTATCTGAGGGTGTAAACCAAGAAATAAATAAATAAACATGGAAGAAGAGTACTGAATTTTTTAAAGGCAAATTTTAGAATACAGCATAATGTAATTGTCAGAGAAAAACAATTATAGGAGGGATGTCTCTAAACACAGGCAATTGACAACATATGGGGAAAAGATTTTCTGACAGACTCTGAATATAAAATTAGTGATTTATGGTCAACCTATTTTCTATGGTCAACCTATGGTCTATCTATTTTTATTTCTCTCTTATTTATTTTAAAGAGAAAGAGGGAGAAAGGGGTGGAGAGAGAGAGAATCAATTTTATTTAGTTTTTCACCTGATTTTTGTTTTTCCAATAGTTGTATATGTGGTACTGGGGTTTGAACCCGGGTCCTTGTGCATGCCAGGCAAGCACTCTAGCTGCTGAGCCATTGCTCCAGTCCTCTCTCTTTTAAAGTAATATTAACTACACAGAAAACAAAGTTATACCACAATGTAACCATAATTCATAGGTCAATTACGAATAAAACAAAGAAGCAAACTACCAAATGGGAGAAGATATTTACAAAATAAATGTCAAAAAAATAACATCCAAAAAATAAAGATGCTTCTCAGATCACTAATAAATAACCAAAAACCCTAAGCATTCAGAAGAATAAATGGGAAGATCTTGTTGTGCTAGAGCTGGTTTCTCATACAGTTTCTACAATCCTTAGAATTTCCCAAGTGATGGAAGTGCCTTTATCCTTACATCACACCTGAGTTCATAGTCAGGGAGAACCCCCTGGGTAGCATGAGAATTAGGGATAGTCATCAGAAAGACTTTTTATCAGCCCAATCTCTGAAGAGGAGAGTGAGGCTGGAGTTGAATTATGTGGCCGGTGATTAGAAATCATGCCTACATAATGAACCTCCAATAAAAACTAGTCCCTGAAGCTCAGTGGATCTATGGATGTGCCGAAAGGGAGATGTGCTCTAACTTGACAAGGAAAAGGCATAATAGAAGCTGTGTTTGAATCCTTTCCAAACCTTGCTTTACAAGTGTGCCTTCATCTGGCTGTTCCTTATTTGAGTCCTTATCCTTTGTTAATAAAAGTGTAATTTGATCGATAGTGTTTCCATAGTCCTGTGAGTCACTGCAGTAAATTACTAAGCATGGGGGAATCAGTCTTTGGAACCTGCTGAGTTTGTACTCAGTTGATCTAAGTAAAGGTGGATTTGTTGGGGATAATGTGAACTTTAAACCTGTACAGTCTGAAACTAACTCTAAATGGTTAGTACCAGAAGTGAATTGCAATATACAAGTTAGGGTTGAAACAAAATTACATTCCATGTACATGGTTTGGAAGATTCAATACTGTTAATATGGCAGTACTCCCCAAAGTAATCTGCAGATTCAATGGAATCTATCAAAATTTCAATGGCCTTCAGAGAAATGCAAAAAGCTATCTTCAGATTCATGTGGAACTGTAATGGATTCCAGATAGCAAAACAATATTAAAAAAGAAAAATAGTCTTAATTTTAAAATTTAGTTCCATAAAGCAATAGTAATCAAAATAGTAAGGTACTGGCATAAAGACAGACATACAGACCAATAGAGTCATAAAACCATGGACCCAAAAATAAACTCAAATATCTATGGCTAATTAATTTTCAACAGGGATAACAGACCCATTCACAGGGAAGAAAAATTTTCAAGAAATAGTGCTGGGAGATGCCCATCACTTGATGAATGGAATAAGAAACTGGTGTGTATGTATATGCAATGGAGTTCTAATCAACTATTAAGAAGAATGAAATCATGGCCTTTGCTGGTAAATGGATGGAAATGGAGAACATCATGCTAAGTGAAATTAGCCAAACTCAGAAACTCAAAGGTCTAATATTTTTTTCTCATATGTAGAAGCCAGAGTAAAACAAAGGAAAGGGTGAAAAAAGGACAAGTTTATATAACAGATCCATCAAACTTGGGTTAACAAATGAACTGGGGAAAGTCTGGTTAGGGAGGACAAGTGGGGAGGTTGAGGAGGGAACGGGGGTAGGGGTTATAAATACCGTATGGTATACTTTGTACCCCTGAAAAGCTGATAGTATCCATGCAGGTGTTTAAAACGAGGGAAGGGCTGGAGCAGTGGCTCGGCAGTTGAGGCGCTTCCCTGGCATGCACAAGTACATGGGTTCAAGGCCCAGCACCACATATACAACGAGGTGTCTGAGGAATAAGGGTCATGTGAAAAACTAGATAAAAATTGCTACTCCCTCTCTTCTCACTGTCCTCTTTCTTAAAAAAAGAAAAAAAATAAAAGCTGGGGGGAAATTTTATATGTGTGTGTGTGTGTGTGTGTGTGTGTGTGTGTGTAAGTAATCAGGGGGAGATCAGTGGAGAAAAGATGAGACTGGGGAGAGGAAGAAATATAGGGGGAGGAAGTGGAACAAATTATATTGTTATAATATGTGCATGTATGAATGTGTAACAAATCCTAACATTATGTAAAACCTATAATGCACCAAAAAGAAATGGTGCTGGGACAACTGGATAAGCACATGCAAGAGAATGAAATCAGACTCCTATATGAATTCAAAATGGATTAATAACCTGAATAGACAAACTAAATCATAAAACTCTTCTCAAGTAAACATAAGGATTTATTAATCTTCATGATCCAGGATTTGGCAATGGATTCAGATTTAATACCAAAAACAAAAGCAATTAAAAATTACATAAGTTTGAATTCATTAAAGGTAAAAGTTTTATGTTTCATATGGGTACAGGGTATTTTTATTGATTGATGAAAACTTTAGATTAAAAATGGAAAAAAAGAATCAGAGACAGAGAAAGAGAGAGGGGGAAAGCCAGAAGATAACTCAAAGGAAAAGATGTTCAATTTCCCTGATAATTGTGATAATGCAAATTACAACCAAAATGAGATATCTCTATGATAAAAAGTCTGACGACCCCAACTGTTTGCAAAGATGTAGAGCAAATACATACAATGGAAGTAGAAACTCACACAACCACTTTGAAAGAGTGGCATTTTTGAGGTTAATATGTATATTTCCTATGAACCAAGCAATTCCACTGCTAGGAAAAAACATATACTAGAATGTTCATATCAGTAGTTTTTATTAAAAGCAAAAAGCTAGAAACCCAAAGATCCATAAAATATATTAAATAAAATGCACTATATAGTTATGAAGTGTATTAAGTGAAATAACATGACAGTGAAAAAGAATAAGATGCATCTAAACTATTCAACATGAATTCATTAAAAACAATATTAAACTAAAAGTAACAAGAATAGTATAGCACTATAATATATATAAAGTTTAAAAGCAGGCAAATCTAAAATATTCTTTAGGAAGTCATACAAAGTTGATGAAAAAACTTATAATAGCAGGAATAATTTTTACAAAAGTTAGGCTTCACAGTTATACCTCAGTGAGGAGTAAGAGATTAACTGGTTTGAGCAGGCAAAGGACTTTCAGGTACCAGTAATGTTGTATTACTTTAAACTTCATGGTGGCAGCAGCACCCAGCAGCTTCTTGTGGTTTTGCAGCAAATGCTTCTGGTAAGACTTCTCTTTCTATCATACAGCGTGAATTTCTGGCAAATTTTAGAGAGCATATTTTCAGCAAATTCTATTGGAGCAGAACCATAGCAGGGGCAGGACTTGTGTCAGGCAAGTGAGGCATGTACAGTGCAAATTTAAGTAGAGATTCACTCTAAAATGCCAGCCCTGCATTTATGACCCTGAAAATGAGTGCCTTCTTAAAAGGAGGGACTCAGGGTGCCACACTCGAGGTGTTCATTCTCAGGTCATCCAAGTGTAGAGCCGACACCTAATAAGATTTGGGACACTGGAAATTTATGGTATGTACTGACATTACAATATTACAATTATGGTTGACTGTAATTAAGTGTCATGAGAATAAAATAGTTGCTTAACTTGATAGTTATGGCAGTGTTAATGACTTTACATGGAATATGGTGAGATGGTTTCATTTGTTTACCTGAGCACTTAAAAGGAAAAACTGACAAGCTCAGGTCTGTTAACTCTGCACTCACAGTCTGACAACCAGAGTATTTCTATGAAAATCCTAAAAGAAACTCTTAATTTTAGTCATCCAGGCTAATGCTGCTGAAAAATCAAATGGAAAAATTTCCTCATAGCTGAATTGTGATGATAGTCCAATTCAGTTTTACCATGTTTTTCACATGAAGGTTGAGGGGCTGAATGATACTTGAAATGTGGATTTGAAATCCCTAAATTACTTTGCAATCCAATGTCTCAGAAAGAGAATAGTGTTCCTCTTATTGGAAACCCCATGATAATATTCCTTTGTAGGCATGCTCAATTTATATTTTTTTAAGAGAGAGGGGATAGTGAGAGAGAGAAAGAGAGAATCAATTTTACTTAGTTTTTTCATGTGAGTCTCATTGTTCTGTCACTTCGTTGTGTACATGGTGCTAGGGTTCAAACCAATGTCCTTGCGCGTGCCAGGCAAGCGTCATAATCGCCAAACCACCACTCCAGCCCCCCATTTTATAATATATATATATTTTTTTTAAAGAGAAAAGGACAGAGAGAGAGAGACAGAGAATCAATTTTTATTAGTTTTTCACATGGCTTTCATTGCTCTGACACTTAGTTGTGTACAAGGTGCTGGGGTTGGAACCTGTGTAATCACACATGCTGGGCAAGCACCATAAATGCTGAGCCACCACTCCAGCCCCCATTTTATATTTTTTAAGACAGAGACAGTGGGAAAGAGAAAATCAATTTTATTTAGTTTTTCATATAGCTTTTGTTCCTCTGATACTTCATTGTGTACATGGTGCTGGGGTTCAAGCCCACATCCTTTTGTACATGCCAGGCAAGCGACTTACATGCTGAGCCAGTGCTCCAGCTCCTAAGGCATGCTCATTTAAAAGACATGCTCATTCCCTTCAAGATCCACCAGAATCATTCTGTTGGTATAGAGTTCAATCTCAGCATACAGCATGGGGACAAGTACATACTATGCCCAAGGAGAAAATAACTTATTTACTATCTTAGTTTTTCCTGTTAGGGCTACCATAACAAAATACCACAAAATAGGTGCCCTAAACAAGAGAAATTTGCTCACAGTTCTGGATGTAGAAGTCCAAGAATCAAAATGTTGACAGATTTAGGTTCTTTGAGTTAGTTCTCTCCTTGACTTCCAGATGGGCACTTCCGTAATGTGTGTTTGCATGGTCTTTTATCTCCATTGTGAGCATCCCTGGTGTCTCCTTGTGTGTCCAAATTTCCTCTCTTAAATGACAGCAATCAGATTGGATAAGGTTTCACGCCAATGGCCTCATTTTAACATAACTCTTTCTTTAAAGGGTCTGAAGTTCTGGGGTTTAACCTTCAGTATACAAACTTTAAAAAACACAATCCCATAAATTTCACAAAAACAAGGGTTGTGGGAACAGATGATATTGCTTTAACCTACTTGTTTGTGCAGTTTTAACACTGACAATAAATATTCATATACGCAAATCAACAATATAGAAATAAAAAAAGTAAAGTCAAACAGAATATAAATAATAACAAAGAACCTAAATGGACTTTTTTTTTAAGCGAGACGGACAGAGGGAGAGAGAGAAACAATTTTTATTTAGTTTTTCATGTGGTTTTTTTTTACTCCTCGATTTTGTGTATGTGGTGCTGGGGTTTGAACTTGCATACTCACGCATGCCGGGCAAGTGCTCCAAACTGCCGAGCCACCGCTCCAGCCCCTAAATGTACTTCTAACAATTATAACTATCCCGGGAAAAAAATAATCCAAGTAAATTTGAACCCTATCTTAGCTACCCATCTTATCTGAAGACAGAGAAGTATAACAAATAGTGAGCTCTATTTACTATGTTTGGTTTTCACTATAGTATGGGTTAGCATTCTAAAACTGTATTTTTGTATATTCTAGAACTGAACAAATTGGTAAAGATAATGAGGATAATTACAGCCAGGATTTTAGTTACTTGGAGAAGGGAGATACAAAGGTGGAACAAGACTAGAATGAATGTTATAGTCCTATTACCTAGATCTTGGTTTCTGAATGTTCTTCATTGCAAGGAAACAGTTCTTTGGAGAAAAAGTTCATTCTAACCTGGAGCTAAGAGAGTAGTATTTAGAAATGATCTTGGAATATCTTAGAATGCCAAGAAGTAAGGAAATGCTCAAAGTACTGTAAAGATAAGAGGGCTGGAGCAGTGGCTCAGCAGTTGGGAGTACTTGCCTGGCATGTGTGAGAATCTGGATTTGAATCTCATACAGAACTAAGTGTCAGAATAACAAAAACCAGACGAAACAATAAATAAAAATTCTCTCTCACTCTTTAAAAAAAAAAAAAGACACAGGAGCCTCAAAGAGTTCCCACTGACCAAATCTACAAAATTTCAATATGAAAATAAATAGAAACAGATTGTAGCCCAAAGAATAAAAATCTATGAATTCACACTGACATAAACAAATGAACAAATAAGTAGAGGAGAAGGGAAAGTTCATCTTTATAGGATAAAGCCTACTAGTTAATATAGACAAAATAATGGAGATTTTTTTAAAAAGAACCTTCCAGGGCTGGAGCGGTGGCTCAGCGGTTTCGGCGCTTGCCTGGCAAGCATGAGGACCCGGGTTCAAACCCCAGCACCATGTACACAACTAACTGTTGAGCAAGTAAGGCCATGTGAAAAACTAAATAAAGTTGTTTCTCTCTTTCTCTGTCTCTCTCACTGTCCCTCTCTCTTAAAAAAAAAAAAAAAAAACCCTTCCATTTTCAAGGTAGAATAGATCCAGTAGAATAGATCCAGACAACAACAAATGGATGTTAAAACTAATAGGTGAATGTTTAGTGACAAATTATTTCTATATTTTCAAAGTATGTCCCCAGAAAGTACCTATTAAT
The DNA here is from genome assembly GCA_004027875.1 of Aplodontia rufa. NCBI lineage: Eukaryota > Metazoa > Chordata > Mammalia > Rodentia > Aplodontiidae > Aplodontia > Aplodontia rufa. The sequence goes on along the minus strand of PVKS010004904.1, from coordinate 11,552 downwards.
TACAAATAGATAACTACTAACTTTACAGTAGCGAAATATGGTAGATACCACATTAACTAATTATCAAAGTTAACATCTTCAAAAATGGGCCAAGTCAGGGCTGGATTAGTGACTCAGTGGTTACGGCACTTGCCTGGCATGTGTGAGGATGCAGGTTCAAATCCCAGGACCATGTACAAAATGAAGTGTCAGAGCAATGAAAGCCACATGGAGAAAAAAGTGACTCCCTCTTTCTTTCTCTTTCTCTCATTGTTCCTTTCTCTCTCAAAAAAAAAAAGTGGGGGACAAGTCAGTATCATGTATCTTCTGATGTGATGTACTACAGACACAGTATCACATTTGTGACAGTCCGGCCGCAAAATTTGTGACCTGAATGTAAACTTGAGTAATCATGGGACAAATCCAAATGAAGGGACATTCTACAAAATAACCAGATTATCCCTTTCAAAAATGTCAAGGTCATGAAAGACTAGGAAAGAAAGTATAACTCTTCCAAATTAAAGATTAGAGACATTATTTAGATGAATAAAACATTTAAATGTAAAATCATGGATTAGATAAACTATCATAAATGTTGAAGTTTCTTATTCTAGTAGCTTAACTGTGGTTATGTAAGTGAATATTCTTACATATTCCGAGAAAATTACACACTATTGAATGGCAACAATCAAGAATACAAACAGTAAATGTTGGGGAGGATGTGGGGAACCTTATACTTTGTACACTTATACTTTGTTGTTGGGATTGCAAAACCAGTACAACCACTCTGGAAAGCAATATGGAGATGCCTCAAAAAACCAGAAATGGATCCACCATTTGACCCAGCTATCCCACTCCTCGATATATATCCAAAGAATCTAAAATCAGTGTGTTACAGTGATGTAGCCACATCAATGTTCATAGCAGCACAATTCATAATAGCTAAGCTACGGAACCCCAAGGTGCCCTTTAGCTGATGAATGAATTTTTAAAAAATGTGACATACACATACTGGAGTCTTACTCAGCCATAAGGATGAAAGATACATCATTTGCTGGCAAATGGATGGAACTGAAGGAAACAACACTTAAGCCAGTCTCAAAACACCAAAGGTCGAACATTCTCCCTGAAAAGTGGAAACTAATCCATGTTAAGGAAAAAAACAAAGGAAAGGAAATGGAGGAAGGAGGAATGAAACAGGGAAAGTTCATGGAAGGAATCAAACGTAACTGTCTCATGTTCATATTGTGGTAGAAGTTCAGACGGGGAACTCTCTGAATACAATTAAAAAAAAAAAAAAAACCTCCCTCCAATACAGGAAACTTCTTCTGAGATACTCGACTCTACATTTTAGATTTCACCTGGTTAAGGGTTAAGGAATCTCTTTTTCTGGTTTCCCTACCTGAGCTCTGGCAGAGTGAGAGCCTATATGGAGACCCTTTAGCCCTTAGGGCCTTTCTCACCCTTTCCTGGAGAGCTATTGATAAGGAGGCTGTCTTGCAGATGTATGTGCTCCTTGTCTTTGTACTTTTCAATATGTAATCAATTACAACCTCCTGAGGTATAAATTGCTAGGGTTTCTGCCCCACACTGCCTCCAGGAGAGCAGCGTTCTGCTCTGGTCCACACAGCAGCATTTATTAAATCTGCTTTCCTGAACAGTTCTCCGGTGTCTGAGCCTCCTTTGTCCCATTTCAATATATGAACACATCATAGTGAATCTCATCAACATGTATATCAACAAGTCACTAAATTTAAAAAAAAACTATTAGTAATTAACAGAAAGACCAGTAGAGTAGAAGTAAGAGAATGTAATGGGGCAGGGGGAGAAATACTGGGGACTGAATTAGAATAAGTTATACTGCATGCTTTTATAAAAATATCAATGTTTATTGTCAAGTATATCTAAAAAGAAAAAGGAGGGGGGAAAGGGAAATAATGGAAATTAAGTTAAAACAAGGTACATGCCAAGCTTTTATAAGTATGTCATTGTATATCCTATCATATATATAAATGGGTGCAAGAAAGGGAGGGGAAGAAGAAAAACTGGAGACTGAATTAGAGCAAATTAAACTCCATGCTTTTATAATTATGCCATTGGACAATCTTATGTCACATATACCTTAAAAGTAGTGATAAATAAAAAAAGAAAATTGCACACGAAGGTGATAAAGAGTAAAAGGGGCAAAATGTCTGCACTCAAATGGTTCAGAACATGTGTTTCACATGTGTGTAGGAAGAATAAGAGAATACATGCAGGAATGATAGTCAAAATGGATAACAATGAGTGAATATGAGTAACAGGTAAAAAGGAATACTTAGTACCAGGTCTTACAACTTACGCAGGTTTAAAGTTTAATCAAAATTTAAAAGTTACTAAAACAAACTGTACTCCTCTAAAATTATAATTTTTATGTTAAATATAAAACTAGACAGAAATATAACTTCCCAGAAGTTACTATATCAAAAGTCAAACACAGGGAAACCGAAATAAAAGCATAAGTAGCAGAATCTAATTCCTGGAAAAAAGTATAATATAAGCCATTTGAATTTAATACTGCAACAAAAGAACATCAAAAAAGGAATTAAGGTAAAAACTGAACATAAAAAATGATTTGTAGGGCTGGACCAGTGGCTGAGTGGTTACAGTGCTTGCCTGGCATGTGCAAGGACGTAGGTTCGAACTCCAGCACTACATACGCAACAAAGTGACAGAGCAATGAAAGCCACATGAAAAACTAAATAAAATTGATTCTCTTTTTCTCTCTCTCTCTCTCTGTAACTCTCTCTTTAAAAAAAATATGATTTGCAAAACCCAAAGCTAGCTTAAAAAAATAATGACTAACTGGACATGGTGTGTATATACCATATGCTTTCGTTTTCCCTCTCTCTCAAAACACTATTAAAATGACTAAAGATATTTTCATAATATTAATTCCTGGGAAGAGCATAGGTATGGCAGATATGGTGGTCTGACTCTCCTAAAACCATCCTTTACCGTACTTCCTTACAAATAAAAAAAAAAAAGTTGATTTTTTTTTACATCTAATATATTTATTTGGCTTAAAAAAAGTGAATTATGATTAGTCTAAGTCAGTGATTCTCATTCCAGATTGGACATTAGAATCAAGTGAGGGTCTCTAAAAATTCTAAGGTTTGAATACCATTTCATACCAATTAAATCTGTTTCTCTTCTCACCTTGCATGAGCTGAAGTCATTAGTTCTCAAATGTGGCAGCACATTAGAATCATATGATGACCTTCTAAAATCAGTGATGCTGAGAAGCCAGGCATGGTGGCACATGCCTGTAATTTCAGCAGCTTGAGAGGCTGATGCAGGAGGATTCCAAGTTTGGGGCCAGCCTCTGCAACTTACTGAGGCCATAAGCAACTTAGCAAGACCCTGTCTCAAAATAAAACATAAAAAGAAAGGGCTGGGGCTATGGCTCAGTATTTAAGCACTGCTGGGTTCCACCCCTAGTACCATATAAAAAAAAAGTGATGCTAAGATACATGAGACCAATTAAATCAGAATTGCTCAGGTTGTCACCCAAAGGTGTCAAGGTTAAGAAAAGCTAGCGTAAAGGAAATGAAGTCATTAACCCTTTGTCTTATTTATTCCAAGGTCTTTTTTTGCACTTTATAGTCAGCTGTAAGAGAGCTAACTGGTAGTACAGAACAGGTTCTGTTAGAGACAGTTAAGTATAAGATTAATTGATCAAGTTACTTTAAAATTTCATTTGAGCTGGGTGGCACACACCTCCCAGCAACTTGGGAGGCTGAGGCAGGAGGATTGCAAAGCCAGTCTCAGCAACTTAGTGAGGCTAAGACCTTGTCTCAAAACAAAATATAAAAAAGGGCTGGGATATGGCTCCACGGTTAAGTACTCCTGGGTTCAATCCTTGGTACAAAAAAACAACTTTTTTATTTGGAAAAAAAAAGTTTTAAACTGAAGTTTAAAATGTTTACATATTCCATTGTTCACTTTTAGTATATACCTTGGAAAAGTCCTACACATAGGTTGTTTGATGATGCATTGTTTTTAACAGTGATAACCACAAAACATTTAAATGTTTAAAGATCAGATAATTATTAAACATGATAGTATTACAAAATATGGCCTTACATGAAGCAATTAAAGTAGCTCCTATCTATGTGAATAATTTTTGCCATAGAACAAAAACGCAAGTTTCAAAACAGTAACATTAACACTAATCCAGATCCTACTCTAAGGCTTTATGTGAACCAATTTAATCCTCTGACCAAACCCCATCATGCATTTACTTTATTTTCCACACTTTTCAGTATTCACTTATTATCGTCTTTTATGGGAGTATGCAGAGATAGCATTAAGTAATGAAACATTATAAAAAGCATTCTAAGTATTTGCTTTAAGAATTTAAAAGTAGGTATCTCTAATGCTCTGATTTATAGGATTATAAATGATTTTTATTTTTCTTTGTACTATTTTTTTTTAATTTAGTACTGGGGGTTGACCCCATAGGTGCTTAACCCCTGAGCCACATCCCCAGCCCTTTTTTATATTTTATTTTGAGACAGGGTGTCGCTACATTGCTTGGAGTCTTGCTAAATTGCTGAAGCTAGCTTTGAACATGTGATCCTCATATCTTGGCCTCCTGAGTTGCTGGGATTACAGGTTTGCACCACCATGCCTGGCTTCTTTGTACTTCTATATGTTCAAAAGTTGTTGGAAGGGCTGGAGCGGTGGCTCAGTGGTTTCAGCACTTGCCTGGCAAGAACAAGGACCCAGGTTCAAACCCCAGCCCACACTTAGTTGTGTATGTGGTACTGGGGTTTGAACCCACATCCTCACACATACTAGGCAAGTGCAGGAACCGTTGAGCCCCTCACAGATGTTTTATGCCATTTCTGTGTTTAACTTGGAAGTAAATAAAAAAGAAGCATTCAAATAAATATTATGCATCTCAAAGTATTTTTGGAATTAAGCTAAGTGAAAAGATAGTTGAATATGATTCCATGTGAAAAGGTAGGAGGGCTACATGGTAAATGTGTAAATTCAATTTTCAAGAAGTATATTTTAGGGCCTGCCTAGTATTGTGTAAGGCCATGAATTTGATCCTCAGAACTGCAAACACACAATATACACAGAAAATTAAGAGTATTTTATACACGCACATAAAACATACTGGCAAGGAAATATAAAAAATCATGATTTTAACAGAAACTTGTTTTCTTTGTGGCTGTCTGTACTTTTGAAAATATTTAGAATAATCATATTTTGCTTTTATAATCATGTAAAAACATTACTTTTAAAAAATATAGCATTGGGGCTGGAGCGGTAGCTCAGTGATTTTGGTGCTTGCCTGGCATGCACCAGTACACGAGTTCAAACCCCAGCACCACATATACAAAGATGTCTCAAAGCAAAGAAAGTCACATGAAAAACTAAATAAACATTGATTCCCTCTCTCTTTCACTGTCCCTCTCTTTATAAATAAATAAAACTTTAAAAAATACAGTATAAAGTAGAATTAAAACTACACGACAAATTAATCAGGGAAAATCTAGTAGTGGGGGAGAAGGGTTGGAAAATGGAGCCACCAGTTTTTCAAAGATGAAACTACAGGAATCATGTTACCTGATGGGCAAGAATTTCCAAGACAAAGAGGAGGAAATGTCAAGCTACCTTTCAAGTGCCTTGTAAGGATGTTCAACAACCATTCTTGATTCCTCTCTGGAGTCCTCTATCCAAGCAGGGCAGAACTGGGGAAGGAAAAAGGAGTCAGGAAACACCAGGTTCTTTGGGGGGGTCAGATGTCCATTTCTGAGGTCAGTCTGGCTCAGGCCGGACTGTCCTGCACATAGTTTGGTTAGATAAGTCTAAGGTTAAGCATCAGATAAAATCAGGGTCACTGCAATTCTGGACAGAATCTTGTCTCTGAGCTGACAGAAATCTGTATCTGGAGTCACAAAGGCACAGATGTCCCACTTTTACAGTGGCACTAGGGACACACAGTCACAAAAGCACACGGCAAGGGGACACAAACGTCAGAAGCACCCAAACCTAAACGCAATCGGTGGCAACTGTACACAAATTCACACACCAAGGAAACACTCACGATCGCGAAGTCCACTCCGCCAGTATTATACATCTTTGAGGACTGAGTGACAACAAATAATTCAAAAGCACCCTACGCCAGCGGCATCACAAATATACAGGCGGGGGAAAGCCACGATTCACACACCTTTCGGGAAATGGTCATAAACACACACACACCGAGCAGTCACGCGCAAGGAACCTCACACTCGCAAACACAGTAACACTCCTGGTCACAATGAAACTCCACTCGTACAGGAACGCCCTTAACCGCTAAGCGAGTCCTCCTTTCCTTCCTCCCAGATCCGGTCACACAGACTCACGCCCACTCTACAACACAGTAAGAATCCTACGCACACTCCTCAATCTCCCCTTCTCAGGCCGCCTGCCCACGCACAAGACGCACAAGCGATACCAGACACGCAGGGCTCGCAGCTGCCTCACCTACGCCCCCTACGTTCCAGTCAACTCCGCTCCACTATTGGCAGAACAAGTCGAAGCCGGCTCTCACAAAGCCCTGAGGCTTTTCGCCAACCCTGTCGGAAGATCCCGCCCACTGCTCAGAACTAGATCTCGCGGGAGAGAGGACTCGCCCTAGAGGCCTCTGGGAAGTGTAGTCCAGGAAGCGATAGACTAAAAAACTAAGGCTTGCGTCTATGCCTTCCAAGTGTACGGATAACCCAACAAGCCAAAACTGCTTTCAAACTCGCTGTTCATCTGAGCCTTCCAAAACCTTCAGCTGACAGACTCCATAGAGCTGTTTGATCAGGCTCCTCTAAGCATTCTTTTTGGTTAGGCCTCCTCCTTGGTCTGTGAGTCCCCAAAACCTTACAAAGCCACTTTTAACTAGAAACCTCACGTGCCTTGAAACTTTTTCCCTAGTGCTTTACTATCCACTGACCCCCCTCACCTTACTTGTGGATTACAAAGACTATTGTAGTCGAAATTGACTATTTAACAAAGTCTTCCATTCCTGTTTAACACTTTTAGTGAAAATTTTTTTGACACAACCCTTCCTCAGAGAACGTGCGGAGCCCAGGCTTTGTCCACTCACCTGGCGACGTACTGTGTCGCGAGGCTTCCTGGGAAATGTAGTCCAAGACTTCGCATCGCCCGGATGAGTGAGGCCAAAGAGGGTTGCGTCTTCCAGGTCCGGAGTTAGTGGCTGACAAGGTCTGGTGGCAGTTTGGAAGCTCGCTTCACGCAGGCAGCACGCCAACACTCTTAAGGCAGGCAGCAACGGAGGGTGCCCGAGGGAATGAACGCAAAAGTGCGACGTGAGCCTGTGCGGGGGGAGTCTGACCTACTGGAGAGCCGCTACCGCGTCCGGTGCGTGTGTGTGAGAGCCTGATGGCACTGCTTCTGCGACAGGGTTTTGTAGGAGTGGAATGGGGGGCGGGGGATTGCGTCCGTTAACGTGAATGTCTATGTGAAAGGTGTAGCTTTGTAATGGTAGAGAGTAATATTGGGGAGTGGAAGATTATGCATCTGTGTGTGAGCTCTTGAATGTGGATCATTACATGTTCTGGAGTAAAATTCAAAATCAGTATGACTTTTGCTGTCCTGGACATAGAACCCAGGCACTTGCAATATGATAGACATATACTTTTACCATTGAGCTACAACCCCATCCTTTTTAAAAATTTTTTTCTTTTCTTTTTTAAGAGACAGTGAGAGGACTGGAGTGGTGGCTCTGAGGCTGCAGTGCTTGCCTGGCATGCACATGGACGTGAGTTCAAACCCCAGCATCACATACACTAAGTATCAGAGAAACAAAGGCCAGATGAAAAATAAATAAAATTGATTTTCTCTCTCTCTCATTCTCTCCCTTTCTTAAAAAAAAAAAGATGTTCAGAGGAACATGTACAGGAATGTAATGATGTACAACTAAAGCAACATGGATACATGACTTCTCTGTATAATCCAAATTTTGATAGTAAGGTTGTGTCTCTTTTCCATAATATTTAGAAACTGTACATGGCAAAGATTTTTTAAAATTCTTTATTAAGGAGTTGAGTTATTGTACAATCATAAATGCATATAAAGTAATATGATATGCATATATTCTTAAAACAGAATTACCCCCATATCACTCACACCCCAGTCTTTTGATTGTTCTCTATTTTGCCTGTGCAAGCCATGTGAATGCTTAGACTGTGAATTTTCCAGAATTAAATGACTGCATAAGTATTACTGGATTTCAAGGGGGTAGGGGGTAGAGTATTCTACATTGTTGCTTGTCTCCCTGGAATTCTCCCTCTTCCCTTCCTTCATCTACCCCCTACGCCATATCTATGGTTGCCCTACATAGTGTGTTGCTGTGCCTTTGCTGGGTCTAATACGTGAGTTTGACTACCTTACTACCTTTCACACAAGCCTGAGGTTAGCTCCAGCCTCCACAAATGACTGAAGACATTTGACCCTTGACTCTGGGTTTGGCTACCTTTGCTCAGGATGATTTCTATTGCCATCCATTTATCTTCAAAGGCTGTAATTGTTTCTAATTGCTGAGTAGAATTCCATGGTATGAAAATATATCACAGTTTTTTGGATCCATTGATCCAGTGAGAGGCATCTAGGTTGGTTCCATAGTTTAGTTATTGTAAATTGAGCTGCTATGAACAAAGATTTTGCTGTGTCACTGTAATATGCTGATTCTGACTCCTCTGGAAAAATACCCAGAAGAGGGATAGCTGGATCATATGGTGGATCCAACACTAATTTCTGGAGGATCCTTCACACTGCTTTCCAGAGCAGCTGTTACCAGTCTGCAGTTCCAAGAACAGTGTGCTCCTGTTCCTATCTTCCCAAAACCCCTCCAGCAGGAGATTCAGTTTGTTGGATTGCTTTTAAAAAAGAAAGTGAGACAGAGAGAGAGAAAGAGAGAATCAATTTTTATTTAGTTTTTCATGTGGCTTTTGCTGCTCCAAGACTTCGTTGTGTATGTGATGCTGGGGTTTGAACTCATGTACTCGTGCATGCCAGGCAAGCACCATAACCACTTAGCCACCTCTCCAGCCCTGGAGATTCAGTATTCTGATGCAGGCTTCAGGTAGTCTGAAGCCCTTTGCTATATAATTGCATATGAAAGGTTGTAACATCCTTAAATACTGGGGTTAAGTCTCAGTTTTGAGATGGTAATTGAATTAAAATTCAAGTCTTCTGTCATTTTCTCACAGTCTGTCACATCATCTGAACAGATGAAATCTTTCAGTTGAAATAAGAAGAGAGGGTAGTAGATAGAATAACTGTAAAGGAGGCTTTAACTAAATGGGTGAATGAGAACCAGACAGAGCACAAACATTCAGTGACAGGGTTGACAACACTGAAATGTTTTTCAGGATTTCATTATACACCCTGCTCTTTTAAAATTAATTTGAATATTTTATTATTATTCTTCCTTTATCAATGCCATCTTTTATTTAAGCAGGTCTTAAAGGACTGTATTTCTTTCTTCATTTTTTTCTTTCCTTCTATTTTTTGTGTACTACAAATTAAACGCAAGGATGCTGTACCCTGGAGCTACATCCACAGTCCTCCCCCGCTGTTTTGAGACAGGGTCTTGCTAAGTTTTCTAGGTTGGCTTTGAACTTATAGATCTTCCTGCCTCAGCCTCTCTAGTAGCTCAGATTATACTCGTTTGCCACCTCAACCATCTCTCTTCTTCATTTTCAGAGCTTATATATGCTTTCTGTCCTTCATAGATCTGTAGTCCTTTAAAATTCTTAGCCATTTACAGAAGTTAATTTTTATTACATTCCATATTGTATGTTTCCACTGTTATTTTATTTTGCATTTGCATTCCTAAATATTATATAAACGAAATTTACACATATAGATGACCAGTGGTTCCAACATTATTTGTTGAAAAGATCACCCTTTTTTCCTTAAATTGTTTTACATTTTTAAAATCAAATGGTTGTAGTTGTGCGAATCTATTTTCTGGATTCTATTCTGTTCCATTAATCAATCTCTCTATCCTTTCACTAATAACACTGCCTTCATTACTAATGGCTTCTCCACCTTAAGACTATTCATGAATCTTCATTGTGGAGGTTTATCCTTGTGTTTGTAGTTTTTTTAGCAGTATCTCTGGCCCCTACCTTCTAGATGCCAATTGCACTTCTCCAGATAGTAGCAAGTGCCTCCTCAAGAACAAATCAACCCTGGTGGAGGAACACTGCATTAGAGCTTTAAAAATATTAGTAATAGCTATTTTAACTTCTGGATAATATCTGAGTCAAGCTCTGTTAATGCTGTGTCTTAATTTCTCTCCCCTATTCATATATCTTATAATTTATGGTTGTTGAAAACCATAAACATCTTTTATAGGGCAGTCATGTACAGAACAGTTAACACAGCCAACCTGTGACAACTTAACTTTAGAAAGCCTGCTTACAAAGTTAGTCCCTGTCTTGCATCTAGAACTTAGTTTTTTGGGGATTTTTTGTTTGTTTGTTTTGTTTTGTTTTGTTTTTGTACCAGGGATTTAACTCAGAGGCACTTAACCACTGAGCCACATCCCTAGCCCCCAGTGAATATCCTGAGCACAGAATCTAATGAACGTCCCTTGTTGAGAGCATTACCCACATGTTGTCATAACTCAATGCTGGGAAAATTAATGTCGCATATGACTCCATTGAGAAAGGACTTTTGAATGTGTACATCTGGATTCCCCTGGGCCTGGCCCCATTTTGAGGAGGGTGGTGGTAGTGGGAATTGAACCCAGGGGTGCTTTACCACTCAGCTACATCCCCTGCCCTGTTTATTTTTTAATTTTGAAACAGGGTTTAAGTTGTTTAGGGCCTTTCAAAGCTGCCAAGATTGGCCTTGAACTTGTGATCCTCTTGCCTTGGCCTCCTGACAAGGTGGAATTATAGGTGTACACCCAGCTCTCTTGTGCATATTGTCTTTGTTGATATTTCTTTGTATTTTTTCACTGTGAGTCTCCCAATGAACCATCAGACCTTGGGGCATAAGTGTTGAGCTTGGGATCTCCTGACGTAACTGAAAAAATAACTTTTTTTTTTTTAAAGAGAGAGGGACAGTGAGAGAGACAGAGAAAGAGAGGAACAACTTTACTTAGTTTTTCACATAGCCTTCGTTGCTCCAACATTTAGTTGTGTACGTGGTGCTGGGGTTTGAACCCAGGTCCTCATGCTTGCCAGGCAAGCACGGAAACCGCTGAGCCACTGCTCCAGCCCAGAGAAAAATAATTTCTATGCTTGGTTGGGCTTACCATTTACTTCAGCAAGGCCTTTTATTTGGGATTTTAAATTATTCCAGTTAGGAGTTTAACAACTAAACACGATAGAAGGTTCATGCAATTATACAAATTGATTGCATGTATATAAATTTAAAAAATAGGTAAAAGCTGACAAATAAAATATTAATAGCCTTGGGGCTGGAGAGGTGGCTCAGTAGTAGAGGTATGCAAGTACAAGGAGGACCTGGGTTCAATCCCCAGCCCTACCTACACGACTAAGTTAACGAAG